>VUQK01024288.1:55709-74997 GCA_015106715.1 Bujurquina vittata
CCCCCTCCCCCCCCCCTCCTTCTTTTTTTTTTGTGCCCCCCCCCCCCCCCCCCTCATCTCTCTGGTATGGGTTGTCATTTGAAAACCGGGTCAGATCCACGGTGAGCCCCTCCTTCCAAATAAACAGGCTAGTAATGGCTGTTTACCCAGAGTATAAGAGCCATTATGCACAAAGAAGTTAAACATCTCTGACAGGCAAAATGGCTGCAGACAAATCACTGTTGTCCTTACTCGAGGGATTGATTGGGAGAATTCTGATGTTTCCTTAACTGTTACCAGCAGCCATACATACTTGTGATGGTTTTGCAAAAGGCATACCAACTGAATGGTGTAAGGATTTGAGTAGTTAAAAAAAAAAAAAAAACTTTTACTTGTTTGCAACAGGCCTTCCAATTGGAAAAGACCCTTGTACTTTCCAGTCACCTCACAAAGCTGTGAAGGTCAGAATCGCATATTGTGGAAATGCAGAGGATGTATAAAATCTAATGGCATTTATTAGAAATAAAAAAAATGAAAGGTGCCATATGTTCATTGAAATGATGGGTGGGTTATGTGAGTCAATAATCATGTAGTTTTAATGATCAGGAATTTTTCTTGTCATAATGCACAGCATTAGAAAATGATGCTTTCAATGTGCTTTGTTTGAAGCTGAAGATGTTTGAGACTCTGAAGGCTTTGCAGTTTAATTTAATATGCTGCAGTTTATGGTGCTGTTGTAAATAGTGGAAGAGATCTGAAGTGCTTCTCCTTTTGGATGCAAGCTGTTGTGTGCGTGTGGGGTTTTTTTTTCCTAAAGAAAAAAATAGAAAAAAATATAACCAGCGGGTCTCCCTCCATGTTGCAGGAGAACTTGAGAGCCAGTTGTGCTCTGTTTGCATGTAGTCACATATGGAGAGCTGAGGCAAGATTGCAGGGAAAGTTAAAAAAAAATAAAATAAAAACTGGCTTGATGTTAAAGAAGAAACTGGTTATGTGACGCAACCTCAAACTATATTATTATACGCAGTGTTATCTTATCCTGTATTTAGATTCTGAAAATATAAAAAGTCAAGGCAGGTAAAGAGAACAATGCATTTGCGGGCACATATATATGAGGAGATTGAACTGCATTAAATTACAGCCTGCTAACTGGACCAGAACATCACATAATGGGTGCCAACTGAGTAATTTAAGCTTTTAGACTGTGAAGGTCAGGAGAAAACTAGCTCAATTTTGGGCCGGAGTTTTTTGCGGAAGTCGAAATGTACACATCAAAAAGTGCAATGCTAGTTCATTATGAAATGTGGTGTAACCAGTTATTTAATCATTGTTACGGTCATAAATTAAATCCCTGTGATAGTCTTTTTAAGAACTATTTTAACAACAGAGCAAGTGTTTATTGAAGAAAATAAACATCAGAAAAAGCTGTGGAAATAATGACTGGTTGCACCCCTGCTTTCTCACTTTTCCTTTATTGTTGTTCTGTTGATGTGGAGTATTACACAGATTGTGCCTATAGGCAGTCAAATGAAAAGGAACTTAGTTGCTTACGTAACTTGTATTAGCAGGCCAAAATGTAAAGAAATCTAGGAGAAATAGTTGTGAAAAATACAATTATTTGTAAAGTAAATAAATATAAAGTCATTATTTGATCATTCTGCAGCAAAATTGAACAATTCCATTTTTAAAAAAAACAGATATAAAGGAATATATTTTCTGAAATGACTAAAACTTTAAAGCAACTGCAACAAGATGGCTGGAGTTTTATAGTCTTATTTTCTGCAGATGGTTCAGGAAGGAAAACTTACTCTGGGTATATGAGGTTCTCCTCACAGATTTAAGCTATGAAAAAAAAATGCACAATGGGCCTGAGGCACGTTGTTGTAATTGGATCACAACAGAACAATCTGCTGTTCCCAAGATGTCAGTCTAACTTCAAATGGGTGTTGCCCAAGCTTTGATTCAGCCCATCATCGTGGCTCAAACAGAAGACAGTTGTAGTGGTGAACTATAAACCCTGGCAAAGCAGCCCAACAGGGATTTCTCTCTCATGGATTTCCAAATGAATGGCTGGCAGGATAATGCAGCATGCATCCGGTGGAAACAATATGGCACAATACCGCCTGTGTGTGTGTGTGTGTGTGTGTGCGTGTGTGTTGCAATCTTTCATATGCATTTTCCTTTAGGCTATACATGTGCATGTATCTGTACAATATCTTTATGTGTATTTAAGCACATATTTTCTTTCCATTTGGCTGTCTCTGTGCCAGGCAGTAATCAACACCTGGATCAGCAGGTCTCCCCCTCGTGCACATCTACTGTTACACACTCCAGTGATCTCCACCTCCCTGAAGAAGGAGAGGCTACACAGCTGCTTACTTTTTCCTAAGACAATACATACAGTCTCATACAGTATGAGCTACTGTAACTAAGCTCCAGCAATGCTTCAGAATATACAATAATTAACCGATTCTGTTCTTGAATTTAGAGTTGCATTACATCTACTTTGCTTTGCTTTACTTTACTTTTGATATTTCATGATGTACAATGACAGGGCAGACTTTGTTCTTGCCAGTTGCATTTCTCTACATAGGTTGCCAGCAGATTCTGTCTCTTGCAGAGGCATTAGTAATGTAGGGCGGGCTTTTTTAATTCTGCCAAATGACTGGCACAATTAAAATTTACTGCATGGAAAATGAATGGATTATCTGCGAGACGTGTGTATCCTCCCCCACAAGGCTTTGTTTGATAATGTATTCCTGATGTTGGCACTGCAGTACCTTCTTCCATAATGTAGAGTCCTTTCCAAATGTGGACAGGAAATAGAAAAAAGGTGTGTGTTTTCAGATTAATCGCATGTTCCCCTTAAGAGACTTGCATAAATAATCATAACTACACACTAATTTTGCTTGTATTACTGGTTACACGTGGTCAAGATGGACAATCACCAGGAGCTCTGCAATCTTCTACATTTCCACAATAATTTTTTATTCAATATGTAATTGCTGGCAAAGACATAGAGTTAGTGGGGTTAGGTTAATTGGTGATTCTAAAATGGCCATAGGTGTGAATGTGAGAGTGAATGGTTGTCTCTCTGTGTGCTAACCCTGCGACAGGCTGGCAACCTGTCCAGGGTGTACCCTACCTTTATGTGCAGCCTTAATAAGCCTGGCATATTGGCACATGAAGCAGTTTTGCATCTGCAGGTATAGTTAAAAACAATTTTTTTTAAAAGAAAAGCTTTCCAAAATTCCACAGAAATGGATCAACATCCTGAAAGAAGTGCCAGATTTGCAGAGGCATGAATCATCCTTTTAGTGTCACGGTTTCAGAATAAATCAGAGTGAACCCAGGATAGAGAGATATGCGAGCTGGGCCTTTAGAAATCATATCAGCTGACTAACAGCAAGATTGTGTTAAACATTTAATTAAATCTGTGAAGAGAATTGTGATTCAGATCATGGCTCATGTTTCTTCCCAGAAAGAACATGATATAATCTTTTGGCCAGAAAGGCAACCCCTAAGCTCTCTGTACCTTGGCATATACCCTGTGGGTCACCTGCCACAATATAGCTGTCATGAAAGAGAGACACAAGGAAAACAATCTGTCCCTTGATAGAAACAGGCGAACCTGCTGCATAGCTATGAATGAGTGGGCATTACATCACTCTGCCCTGTTTCCTGAATACTTGCTGGTTGTTAATCGTAGATGTCAGGTGTCTTGGTTTGTTGAAGTCAAGTAGATGGCTGGAAGTTTTTTTCCCTGTGTAAGATACATAATGCTTGGAGGTGACGTGCACTATTTTTCAGCTTCATACTAACTCTCAAAAACATTTCTCAGAAATCTTTAGTACGAATTAATGCATAAGTTAAAGGAATGTGGCCATCATTCTGTAGCTGCCCTTGCAGACTTGAGTCCAGATTTTCTTCTCTACTAACTCAAAAAAAAACCCACGCCTTCAGGATTTTTACACTACTGAGGGCAAGCATAGGCTTGAGGAGTCTTGACGATAAAGGACTTCATTAAAAGCAATACATCATATCTGAACTGAGGGGCTACTCTGACTGAAGTGAAACATCAACTATTCTCTCTAAACAAAGAATTCTCTGCTGTTTTGTGTAAATTTTTCCTTCAAATGATGGAGAGTTGGTCTTTGAAGTAAATTATTAAAAGCCAGTCTGCATATGAAATGAAGAACCGTGGGTGTAAAATCATCATAGATTATTTTTAATAAGGGTATCAGGATATGTTTAGATGGACAAATATGCTTTCTTTTCTGAATTTTGAAAGTTTTTGATGTTTTGTTTTTGTTTTTTGTTTTTTTAATGGGTTTGCACTGGGTACGCATTCTGAACAAGCAACAACTTTGTGTTTCAAGCTTGCATTCATGTTGAAATGTATGTTCATTAGAGAGCGTAAGGTCTGCATATCAAGTGAACCACTAAAAATAGCCTCTTTCCAATCCTCCAGGCCTTTGAGGATCAGAGTGAGGCAGCTGAACAGTGCCCGAGTAAAGCCTCCGTCCGTGGACAGATGTTTCTGAGAACAGGTGGCTGGGGTTGTCCCCTGGATTTGCATGGCTATGACAGACACAGCAGACCTCACAGACTTCAAAGGGAAGGAGCATGACTGCTAATGATCAGTGGAGAGAAGAAAGAGGGGTGGCTAGCTAGGCAGCTAGCCTTCACAGGCGCCATGCGGACAAGTACTTCCAAAGGAAAGTCGACGGAAAACTTTTTTCCTGCTACTGATTTTTTTTTCCTTTAATGAGGTCATGGTTCCTACCACTGTTGAGTGGCCATTTGATACTTAAAGCTACTTGCGAGCAGTCTGACTTGAAGATCACCAAACCAATGAAGGAAGGGTAGAAACTCAGGAGTTACAATGCATGACTCAAGTACAGGTAATTTGAAAAGTATCACAATGATAACAGCAGATAAATATAATTATTTGATTTTTCACATTTTAACTGCTTAAAGAATTAATAGCAGTGGTGTGTGGAGATTGAAAAACCTTGCATAAAACAATGATATTAAAAAAAAAACAAATTATGCTAAATGCGCATGGAAAACAACATTCGTTTAAAGACAATCCAAAATATTCACCGCGGGTTTGACACCAAGCATGAACTCTTCAAATTCGGAGTTGATGAGATTTCTTCTTGCGAGGAAGCAATTAAATCAGACAAGCCAAATCTTTGCGTCTACCCCCTCCCCTTCATCTGTCATATTTCCAGCTTTGATCTCCTCTAACCCTGTTCATTAAGCAAATACAACACACTGCCACTTAAAGTTCGCAATGGAGCCCTTAACATCTAATAAATAATGCATTCAGCCCAGATCAAAACATGAGACGAGCACAAGGCGAAAAGAGTGAACACATGGTTGGCGCAGAGGGAGCTAAATGTATGCTGAATAGAATAGGAAACATGGTAGTACACAAATGAAGCAAAAAGTCTCAGCAGTCTAGCATTTGATTAATAAGAGTGATTATGGATGCAGTTGCCTCCACCTATCAATCTGAGGCACAGGGTAGTGAGGGTGAAATATAATACTGGATAGCAGCATTAACAAGCATTTTAAGGAGCATGCTGTCGTGAGTGAGAAAAATGACAACGAAATGCAAGAATACAGTTCTTGCAGAAGGCAACTCAACAACGGTATGCATGCCATGGATTTCTGCCATTCAAATGAGTCATGCCAACAGCGTAGCGAGAAGATTTCTTGATTAATTTGGGATTTTTCTGCAAGAGTAGCACTTTAAATAATCCTTTATTATGACCTCTGTGTGGTTTCCCATGATTACAATAATGTTTGTAATTATTAAAAACTACATCCAAAATAATTCTTCATGATAATGTATTGTGGCAGATCAGCTTTCCTCCCCCCCCTGTGAAGGCAAACAGTGCCCTCCTGTTTCAGTTCCGGGGGCCTGACTGAGGTAAAGTGAGCTGAATTAGCAGGGGGCCTTTGACTACATCTTGACTTTATTGCGCCCCACCCTTAAATCCTACAATGACCTCCTTCTCTTCTTTGCCATGTTCAAATAAACATTTGGGAGGAAAAAAAAAAACTTTGTCCATGGACCTCTTTTTTGATTCCCTCCTCATCTTTCTCTCTATTTGTTTTCCCTACCTTCCTCCTCTGATGGGAGAAATGCCATGACCTGATGGTGAGCCATGCTGCAACCTCTGTAGGCTCAAGCTTTTCCTATCACACACACACACACACACACACACACAAATGCAGACACCACCCTGGATCAGCTTGGTGGAGCAGTGTGGACTTTACGTCCATTGGGATGTCACATTACTGCTGTATATTCATGATCTCCTTTGATGCAGACAGTCATCAAAGCACTTTAAGAGTGGGGGTTTTGTTCATACTCCTTGAAAGTATGAGTCCTGGATTTATTCCTTGTTCACATAGAATAGAGAATAACCAGTCAAAGAGCAGGAAATGGTTCTACTGAATTGCTATACACACTGAGATCTATAGTAACACCTCAGCTTGGCTTGGGGCTCAGGACTGTACCCCGCTGTGTCAAGAACACCAACACAAAATCTGTCTTTCTACTGCAGGCCTGTGAGAGTTATACTGTCTGCAACACCTACACTATCACACATGACCTACAGGAGAATAACGCTGGTCCTGAGGTAGCCTTTATAAATGTGGGCCTTTGTAAGTGGTCACTGTTAAGTCCCAGTCCTATTCCCAGCTCATTTTCCCCCTGCGTGTTTTCCATAATTGGAATATTGTCTCTAGGCTTTGAGTTAAAAAAGAGCCCTCCAAGATAATCGCCACCATCTTGGCGAAATGCAAACAAAGCCTCTAGAGGAGCCGCCAACTCTGAAGTTTTTTTCCCCTTTAATAACATCTTTTATTAAAGCAGGGTGAAAACAATTAGGGGTGTGTGAGTTCTGTGTCTTTAATACAGGCTTTATTGAATAACCATCCTCCGTCCACTGAGGGAGGGCCTCAGAAGTGACACAAGCGGCATTGCCTAGTGTTTAAAATGGGGTTGGGGGGGGGGGGTGCCTGAAGGAATTGGAGGAGTAATTCAATTATAGGTAATATGCACCAAGCCTTCCCCAAAATTGCTGTCTAAAGCCTTTTTACTGGAGGGAAGAATAGCAAATGCTCGTGGGGTCTCTTCTGAAACTTTGCAACTGCATCCACAGTGACAAAATATTTTAATAATTATTAAAGGAATTAATAATCACCTGACATATAGTATGAAAAATGGCTTCATTTTTTGCATAGGAATTTGTTCACAGACTGAAAGAAAAAAAGCTAGATTTTCTTTGTAGGTTTTCAAACAGAAACTGTTGTTGAGTTTGAAAGTAAAAGTTAACGATTTGTGTCTTAGTCTGCAGTTTACGTATCTTGTGTTTTTCTCAGCAAAAGGAAACAGACTAATCAAAAAAAAAGTTTGATTTGAAAAAAAGAAATAGTTCAGATTTTAAGTTGAGTGTTTTCTCACTTGTATCATCCTCAAAACTTCGAAATTAAAACTGGATCACTGCAGCTAAACTGACAGCCCGAGGAATGAAATCGCTGTGACGGTTTTCCCACTGACTACTGGTGATACGCTGTTCATTTCAAAACAAGATTTTCCTTTAAAAAAAACCAAATAAAAAAAAACAATTAAACTGTGTTTATTGTTTTCCATTCACCGCCAATGCGCTGATGAGTTTTTGGGGCTGATTCACTGCAGCTTCATCTCGGAACCACAATGCACAGCTGCATCAGGACATCAAAAGTATCTCAATCTACTTATAAAAAATCCCAGGACCACAGAAGCCAAAGAGAAGTTCATTCACTTTTACTTAAAGCAGATTCACCACAGGGATGCAGTGCAGTAGCAGCTCTATCATGTATACAGGCTGCTTTACTACCCCCACAGACATTTATACAGAAGTTTGCGAGACTGATCAGATATTCTGTTTGTTTTCCTGCAAGAGATTTAAAAGTTCTGGAACTATTTTAGGATCAAGGTAATGCCATTAAACTAAAGAAAAATATATCTGGTGCCATCATTTAAAAAAAAAAAGCGTTGTAGGTGTGGAGATAATTTGTCTTAACACACAATTTATTTAGCCTTTGCCTTTCTGCAGAATCCAGCAAAGCTAAGCAGACAAAAAAAGCAAAAAAAAAACAAAAAAAAAAACAACGAAAACAGTTTTGGCTAAGGCAACGATTTTTCTATCAACTGATTCATTTGCATTCTGCAAGCTCATACATTTCACAAACTCAATTCCATCTTCAGTTTTCATCACACTGGAATGTTTTTCCAGGCTCTGTGCAATTTGAATAACTATTGACATACGAAAAATGCCTACTATTTGTGCTGAAGACAAATGTGGGGTTTTTAAATGCATGGGGAATAAGTCAGAACAATGGGAGAAAGAGGCAGTAGCATTTGCATGTAAAAAAAAAATCTCCATGGACAATACCATCCTCAGGGTTATATACTGACTGCAAGGTACTGAGACCATCCAAACACTGACGTTATTACACAACTAAGTTACTGTGAAATACTAAATTTTTTTACAATAATAATTCAAGCACAGAGATGTTTTTTGTTTTGCTTTGTTGTTTAATTTTTAATCAATTTAAGCTAACTGACATCTCATCCATAATAACAAAAAAAAAGTACTTGTATGGCATCAAAAATTATATGAATATGAAACGTATCAAACAGTATATTAGGAATCCCTGGTGCACATGCAGGTTTTGACATAGCTGCGGTTCTCAACACCGAGGTTCAATCTTTTTAATACAGTGTGTAGCTTTAAAGCTTACTGCTGCTGGCGCGATCAGACAATGGGGAGCAAAATGAAATGACCGGTGAGACTGAAAGGGATAGTTTTGAAGTGCAATGCTGATCACAACACATCCGAGCATAGAAACATTATCAAATTTGTCCGACACTGCGATGATTAGGGGTTGTCAAATTCAATTGGACAAACAGATGGTTGGATGGAACAGCCAATGAAATCCAACCCCTGTTTAAAAGCAGGCTGGTTTTGAGCAAGTGGGGATAAATATGTAAACCCAACCTCCTCTGTAATATGAACATGCCTCCTCTCATTGCCACAGCAACATCCCACATGTTATGCTTTCTGAGACTATTAGTTATAATGAAGAGTAAAAATAACCCCCAGTACACCTTTTTGAAACCTAGAGAGGTATCTGACGGGGGGAAAAAAGAGCACAAAAAATTCCAGCTATTGGAAATCACTTCAGTATGGATGGTTTGGAATAAGGAACATGAGGGAGAAAAGAGAGAAGCCCTCGCTTGTCTCTGGTTTGAATCAAAGGCTTACGGAAATATGTCTGGATGGAAGTAAACTGTTCTCAATGGGAAACATGTGACCTCCAAAGATTGAAGGTGCTTTGAGGGGAGTGTGGAGCTACCCTCTTTACTCACAAGAGGTGCGAGCGTGAAGCGCCACAAAATCTGCGGGGTGCCTCCTTTTGTTTGTATTACAAATGGCTCAGCCTAGGTTGAGAGGTCAAAGCGATAATCACATATATAAACACACCTCTCCTCCTGAGCAGTGCTTTGGAGACCCTCCTGCGTGACTTCGCTGTTTCTGGCAGGTAAATGTTTGCAGTGCATCAACATACAGCAGGAGGAGATGCACGAGCAGACCTGCGAACAGCGCAGTGTTTATTGGGCCTGCTCTCTCAGACAAAGAAAAGCTGAGGCGAAGTAATGGTAATGTCTCACATACCCACATGTGCAAGTAGGCGCACACGCTTAAAAAGACACACACATACACACACATGCGCATACAACTCTCTAATTAATAGCTCCTCTGCCTCCTGAGTCTGTGAGGCAAGTCCACCCTAATCCCTTGGCACTTAGTTCAGAGTAATCAGCGCAGAGCAAAGTCTGCCTTTGGAACACTAATTAGCATCATTGATTCTCTCCTCAGACTCTGACATGCAAATAGCCTAAAAACAAGTCACTTTTTAAGAGGCCCTACCACTTAATGTAGCTCATTGTTTTAACCACACAAGTTCAGATAGAAACAAATTTGAAATGTGGGTTAAAAAACAGAGAGGAAAAATATTTCGTTAACTGCAAAGGGGCTTGATTAGATTTTGTGCATGCTGAGAAGCTAGCATATGGTGTTGATTGATCACAAATGGAAAGCAAAAAAAAAATAATAAAAAATCAGGCATTCTAAACATGTGGCACTTTCAAAGATCTTCGTTTGCAGTAGTTAGGCGGAGTGTGCTTGACAGTGTGTGTGTCTGTGTTTGACAGTGTGTGTGTGTGTGTGTGTGTGTGTTGGTAGGGAGGGAGTGTATTGGCTAATGTAGCTAAAATAATCTCAAAGCATAACTGGCTTAAAGTATGTTTACACTGATACAGTAATTAAGGTATCTCTCTGGTGATTACTTAGGCAGTCAGTTTAACAACTTCTCTTTCTGGTAAACTGTGCAGCCTGCAGCCCGAGACAAGCGAGTGTGTGAGGTAACTTCAATAAGAATTGCCAGTGTCCACATGCCGCAGGGAGACATAAATTGCAAGTAATGGACTTTGAGAGTGCTGAGATGTTTATCAGACTAAATGAACAGAACCTCACTAGAGGAATGTGGGGCTCTGTGACAACATGCCAGAAAGAGACCCGATTAGAAATGATGGCTGCCATAAATTGATGTATTAAAATTTTGAGTAGAGCTATGGCTGATCATTTGGAGCAATGATTTTCATTATACTCCAAATGCATGTCAGTCAGGCATTCTTCTCTCATTCCTTCCCTCACTGCTCTCACTGACAAAGCAGATCCTCATAAACACTCAAAACACAGCACACTACAACAATAAGTTATTGTTTCCTATAATTAAAAAAAGAAAAGGGTAGAAGTGTACCATTTTCATGCTAATTCGCTACTGGCCATGTCCAGAGTAGAATTAAAGTGACCGCAAACATCCATCGCCTCCTTAACGAGACTTGGTGAGGAAACCATCACGGCTTGACTTAACCAAAACCCTTCACTGGCAAATCCATAAAGGGAAGGAAGAACAAGGAATTAGGGAGATTTTCTGTCTTTCCGACACACAAGCCAGATGCCAATTTATCGCTCTTCTCCTATTCTTTCTCTGTTTCTGTTTTCCTCCCTCTTTCTTCCTATTCAAGCTCTTATAATTCTCTCTCTCTCTCTCTCTCTCACTCTGCGTGATTGCATCCATATGCTCTCCAAGGATAGATGGGGTCAGCACCCTACTTACTCACACCGCAGTGAGGCACTGACACTTGCGAGAAAGCTCTTGCACACACCAGAGCACTTGCACACACGCACAAAAATGCACGCAGACTTTACAAGTGTGATTGTCTCCATGCAGCAGGCCCAGACCTAGGTAGAGGATGGGCTCTGGGATCCTCATGTCAATCTTTAATTCCACATCATGAGCATGCAGAGTACACTGCTTATCAGTGATCCCCCCTCCTTCCCCCAGTACATTTAGGATTGGCCCCTGAAAGGCTCTGGCATCAATTAAGTGGCTCTCAGAAGAACTCTGCTTGATGGGGCCCAATGGATACTTCTGCCTTCAATCCCCTCTTTTGTTCAGGAAAGCCAGAAGAGGTTGTAAATCTGAACCTGAAGACAGTGCGCAAATTGCAGTCACACTTTCAAGAGAAGAGAACCAAGGCCAGGAGAGGAAGGAGGAATTATGCTGAGGTCCAGCGGCAACCCAAATCCTTTTCTCTTTCCATTTCAGAAAAACACAGTGCAGACGCACGCACAAATATGTGCAAACAACATATGTTGTTAACCACAAACTTGTGGCTGTCTGCCTTGTGCACAGAGCAACAAAGCAGATGAACACATGCACCTTCAACCAAACATGCAAAGGCACACAGACATGCACGCATATTTTGAGCCACCAATGAAACATCCTAAATTTTGGAGTAAACAAGAGGATCAGAAGGATCGCTATCCACTTACTTTTGTCTTTGCCTCCAGTCCTATGTCCCTCATAGGAATAAAGACATCCACTGTCCTCATACACTGTCGCCGCTCTCACTTACCACACTCACGCACACAGACACACACAGACACAAACTGAAGGACATCGATAAAATCTGCTATAATGAACCCCTCCCCTAGACCTTGCCAGTGACCTTTGGGAATCCGATTTACTCTGCCACATCTCTTATCGTATCTCTTCTGTCACTCATAAATTATGGCAACAGAGCAATAGTTGATGGTACCACACAGAGCTCCACTGATGCTCTTTGAATATTCAGCCACCTTCTGTCTATATATGCAAGAAAGATACACACACTGTACACCATGGCATTAAAACACTTGCATGAGCTTCATTACTTTTGAAACTAAATGGGAAGCTACACACAAATGTGCAGAAGCTTAAAGAAGGAGTACCAGTGTGATAGCCTTACCATAAACAGACTGTACACTTCACACAGATGAATGAGTGTGTTTTCATGCAGTGTTAATATATATATATATATAATAAAGCTACTTGACTCACAATGAACATTTTTAGGTGCCATTAGTGTGGCCTTGTCATAATGGCTGTATTTCATAATCTATGCCAGTGATAGGGCCTTCAAAATATTCAGACTCGCTTACTGGCATGGCTCACTGGCACATCCCAGTGAAGCGGAGCCATCACTGAGGGGTGCCCAGGTGGTTGGCAGGTTGAGTTCTCACTAAAGGCCCTGGGTTCAGTTCCTTTTGTGTACCTCTTACTTGTTCACATGTAGTTCCAAGGTACTGCTACACCTCTGATTCCCACTGATTTAGAGATATTTGCAGTATTGAGATTTGGGTGAAAAAGAGTGAACCTCCAGTGTTTTACCCTTCCACCTTCATAGTTAAAAGAAGCTGCTGGCAACGCCATGTGTCACCGTGGTAACACAAATCTGTCTGCACTCGCCACAGGCTAACTGTAGAGTTAGCAGTGACATGACCAGCAGTGCGAGGGGGTAGTCATTTCGAATTAGGATAACACTCACAAAAACAAATCCACAAAAAGGGAGCCTGTATTAAAGTTATCGGCTCCATTTGTGCTTTTTGTAACAGGTCAAATATTTTATGTGATTTGTTTCGTATTATTACTGAAAGTTCAGGTTTCATACTTTTATTAAATCCATGCTGATGTGTGCAACAATTTAGACCTCCCAGTTACAGTGTATTATATAATCCTGCAACTGTAACTGTAAATAGAGGAATCAAGCTTAAAAATTCTGCGCTGCAATAAAGAGGACCATTCTACAGGAGTGAGCCTGATTACCAAACAAACCAATGCTGGATTATGACAAATCACAGATAAATTTGAAGGAAATGAATTAAAATAAAGTTTAAAATAAAAAGAATGAAATAAACATATTAACCTAACAACAGCGCAAGTATTGCACGGTTGAGTATCAGTTGAGGTATCAAAAGTTTTTGAGTTTTGTGGGGGGATTTTGTGATGCATTTGTTTTGGCACTGTGTCTATGCTTACCAAGAGAAAGAAATGTCACAGTAAAGACCCCAGAAAATTGACCACATAACATATTTTGGGTGGTTTGCCATATATTAGCTTTTATTTTTTTGGCAAATGTATTCAGAATACATGTTGTTCCAGTGGCTTCTGCAAAACAGGTGCTGTGGACACAAATGAGAAAAAAGCACCAGAGGAAGCAGTGGTTTGCACAAAGGGGTCATGAGATTAAACTTATTTCAATTAGAAGATATCCCTTGGTCTGCTACATCACCCTCAAAGCTGTGGTCACAAAATCACAGTGGGAGCTCTCAGATTAGCACGCCACCCCCTTAAAAAAAAAGAAAGAAAAAAGATATATATTAAGAGGAGGAGGGCGTGTTCTCCTGTCTTAATCCTAACAGAGAATAACCCCAGTCAAGGCCTTGACCTTGGGAACCGCAGACTTAACAGAGAACTTTGATTTGTCAACGGTGACCACAACAAAGCTGGCCACACTGATTGCCAGGGTCAAGGATGCTGCTGTAGACGTTTCATGTGGCTCATGTGACACCGAGGTCACGGTGGGTTTCAGATGTTTTCATGTGCTACATGTGTCATTGCAATAACAGCAACCCATTAACCTCCTACTTTAGCTCTAACTTTTAGAAGTAATATCAAAATAATAATTTGGATGAAAGACAAATAAAAATGCAGTTGCTCTGTTTATAATATGCTGATGAACTTGCAATTAAATTCTGTTTGACACTCCAAGGAACTGACAATTAAGGCAAAGGTTTTTTTTGCGGGGAAAAGCTCCGATGTTTAAGGAAGCTTTCGGTTAATCTGTGCAGAAGCAAGGATTCTGCTGAGTGAGCTAATCTCCTTTATAATTCATCTTTATGAAAACATAAATGATCATTATAATTAAATCAACAGTAGTAGGAGCTGCCAAGAATAATTTAATATCTGCGAAAACAAAAAACCTTAAAACAAAATCACATCTTCCTGCTCAATAATGAAGTATTAGTAGGAGACAGAAGACCTCAGACAGGAAGTCATCCCCAAAACAACAGTGAAGATGTCTGTGCTGAATCTTTGCTAGCTGAGGAGAAGCAGGCTCATCACTGAAAGGACCCTGGTTCAAATCCCTGGGCTGCTCCCCGGGCGCTCTCTAGCTGCTCACTGCTCCACATTGTGCTTTGTGTGCTACATACATGCGTGATGGGTTAAGCGCAGAGACTGAATTTCACTGTGTGTGAATGCATGTGACAAATAAAGCTCTTAATTCTGTAGCGCTCCAGTTGATGATACTGTCCTGGCCCAATGCTTTGAATTCTGGGTTTTAGTTATTTCTGGCTGTGTTTCAGTTTTGGGATTTTGGTTTGCCTTTGTTTTCTGTTTCGTTTTCCATATGCTGGTCTTCCCTGTGTTCCCTGTGTGTTGTATTTCGATTTCTCTTGTGGTCTGGTTTGGTTCCCACTGTGTTAAGTTTGTGTGTGTGTTATGTTTAGTCATTTCCTGTTTTATTTTGACAGTCTTGTGCTCCTTATGCTTTGTGTTTAGTTTTTGCTTCCCTGTGTCTCGTCAGTGTATTGTGTTCAGCTGTGCTCCACATGTTTCCACTCCCCTCATTATCCCTTTGTGTATATATTGCCTGTGTTTCGCCTTGGTCCTTGTTGTGTCATCGTTGGTTTTCTCCTGCTGTGTGCTTCATGCCTTGTCCATGTTTATGCTGAATCCATGCTTTTGCTGCGTCCATGTTTTGCTGCCCAGCATTTTTGAATTAAAGCTTTAAGCTATCATATCCTGAGTCCTGCATTGGGGTCCTCTGCCTCGCTTGTCACAGCCAAACCTGAGAGATAGACACTCACCAACAGCTTTAGCTTCACCTGTTGGAATGCATGTTAATGCAAATATCTTATCTGCCAATCACCTGAGAGCAATTCAATGCATTCAGCACTTTCGGGCTGTGGTGGAATGAGAGATTTGCATCATTGATGTGCAGCCAACAAATCTGCAGGAACTGAATTATGGCAGTTCTGTAGTCATAAATGGGTCCAATCCAGCCCTAGCAAGGTGTAACTAATAAAGTTTATATGCTAAAATAAATGTAACTAACCTATAAGAAGTGTCAGAATGCCAACTGAGTCCAAGCAAAATCCTTCTTATTTGTTATAAAGCTTGATGTAATTGATTACTTTAAAATGAATATAGGTAACAGCATGTTTTTTTTTCTTCTTACAAATACTTAGTGCTTTGGAGAATAAACCATCAGTGATAAGGTCATTTGTGGTGAGCCAGCAAACCAGTGCAGCAAAAGGAAATGCAGAACGAAAGTACAGTAAAGCTGAAATGCTCTGGGATAATTGGCATTTTATTGCTGATTTCCTGCATTTACTGTCTAGCCCTTCAGTGCTTGTGGTGGCTTTATGGAGGTCTAATACTCCCTGGCTCTAGCTAGATGTTGTTTCAATCTATTGGGTCATCAAGTTGAGTGGCAGGTATCGGGTTGGTAACTCTGGGTGCGATGAAAAGTACACTTTTCTCAGTTAATTTATAAAAATATGCATTAACCTCTCATCAAAATGGATAAATTGTGAATAAAGTTGAAAATCAACCTTTTTATCTACATGTCTCAATGTAGGTTTAAGGGTTGATAACAAAGTGAAACGAGAAGCACTCTTTCTGGTCCCCTCGGTCTTTCAAAACATCAGAGCGCAGCAGTAGTTCCCACATGTGTGTGAGCCCCCAGACCTTTCATACTGCAGAAAGTTGAAAGCACGGGCCAGAGTGCAGTTTTGTTTGTTGCTCCATCACCGACTTGTGTTTCATTGGTGGTGACGTAAAAGCTCCAACATCCACCGCACAACATTAACATTGAGAGGCTGAGATCAGCAGCTGAATAACATTTCTATTAAAAAGTACCAATACTACAAAATATTGGCCAGCTGGCTGTATGCTTCACACACAATTCCATCCAACAGAATCCAGAACCGTCATTGCTGCGTTTGTAATCTAAAAAAGGTCAGAGGAAAATGTTATAGGTCAGAAATAAGTATAGTAGAATAAAACCAAATGAGGTCATATGCTGATGTGAAGTATCACAGATATAAACTGCAGCAGTGTTTAAATCAGGCTGTTGACAAGCAGCATTTGCGAGCACATCCTGCAGCCATTACAGTAAAACACTGATTCATAGAAGCTAAGAAATAACTGCCTGCCCCTGCCCAATGTGAACTTCCACCCTAAAGAGGACACACCCAAACACACATGGGCACACACACCACTCTCTCTCTCTCTCTCCTTCCCTCTCTCTCTCTCTCTCTCTCTCTCTCTCTCGCTCTCTCTCTCCAGCTATGCAAAAGACTGATGGAAACCATAACATGGAGCTGAGGTCCTCTGGGGGATTGAGGAACGCCACACACCAGCACGGCTCCTGTTACCCTGTAACCCAAGACAAAAAAACTGGAGAGAACAAGAAATGCGCAGAGCCATGAAGACAGAGACAGAGAGGAAGAGACAGGCTGTGTCCAGAGGTGGTTAGATGACGCCACACACCAGGATGAAGAGCTGGATCAAATATTTTACTGTCAACATTTAATAGAACCGACTCATCGTACCAGATGGACAGATTTATTCTACCGGTGCCACGTGGAAGCCGCAAAGTTTATGAAATGCATTTATGTGAGTTTGAAGTAATTTACCAACATTGCTCAAATCTATAGGATAAATAAGGATTAAATCAATATCACCGATTAAACTTACCGGCAAATTATTTCGCTTCATAACAGTAGAAGCAGCAGTCAAGGAACTGTAGGTGCAGGAAGGTAGAGAGGGCTAATATGTGTGAGCTGGGTCATGCAACTAAGGGATCCAGCAGCAGCATTACTAACAGTACCCCATTCACTGACCACTTTGTCGGGTTCAATTGTTTAATTTCTTGTTAATGCAGTCATCTATTGAGCCATTCCCATGGCAGCAACTCAGTGTATTTAGGCATGTACAGTAGACATGGTCAAGATGACCTGCTGAAGTTCAAATTCACATCAGAATGGGGAAGTAAACTTAAATGACTTTGGATGTGGCATGGTTGCTGGTGCCAGACAGGCTGGTCTGAGTATTCCAGAAACTGCTGATCTACTGGGATTTTCCCACACAACAAACTCCAGGGTTTACAGAGAATGGTCTGTCAGAGGGGAAGTATCCAGTGAGTGGCAGTTCTCTGGGTGAACATGCCTTGTTGATGCCAGAGGTCAGAGAATGGCCAGACTGATAGGAAAGCAACAGTAACTCAAACCAAGGTATCCTCAACACACAACACATCAAAGTTTGAAGCAGATGGGCTACAGCAGCAGAAGACCACACCGGATGCCACTCCTGTCAGCCCAGAACAGGAAACTGAGGCTACAGTTTGCACAGACTCATCAAAATTGTCTCTTTTTTTTATTCAACCTTTTAGAACCAACTGAGCATCGTTTAAACAACACTCGCTACCTGAGAATTGTTGCTGACTGTGTTCAGCAGTTTATCAGCTTGTGTGAAAACATTTATTTTATTTTATTTTATTTTTTTCTTTCTGGTAGGTTACAGCAGATGAAACTATCCTTTCTTAATAATGTTCCAAGTCTGCCAGGAAAGAGAGAGGAAAAATTATATTCTCTGCTTTTATGCGATCTCAGGTTAAGAAAAATGGAACATCAGGGGAGCCACTTGGAGTGGCCGGGGTCAAAATAAAGATTTAAGGCACGTCTTCGTTAGGTGAAGTAAGACTCTGGGAATGTGAGAGAGGAAGATGGGAAGGGAGAAAAAGAGTCAGGGATGGGAAAAAGTTCATAAAAATGTAGATAAAATCACCTTCACCCTTTAATCAGCATGCAGGCCAAGAGTAAGAGAAAGCATATTCCCGATTCTCTCCAGGGCTGAATAAATCCCATTTATTACTGCAACTTAGTACTTAGTTACATTATCTCACTGTTTGTTAATAGGTGGTCAAGAAGGACGGAGGATAAACACCAGAGGGAGCAGCAAGGAGCACACTGGGCCAGCACTGGGTAATTGTGATTGACTTTTCCTGTATTGCATAAACAACACAGCAAAACAGAGCACTCTGTCCATGAACCTGGGGCATTTTTATCTTCCTAATGAAGTGAATCCTGTTAACCTTCGCATAACATTGGAAAAGGTTGGGTAAAAGTTAGCTAACGAGGAAGGCATAATGCTGACACCCAAGGACAGCAAACTACACTCGAAGTTAGAAAATAGGGCGTAAAATTGCTCTAACAAAGCATTTGTTTATGACACAGTTCCTTACCACTGGGGCCATTTTTGCAACAGTCAGTATGGTCATTAACATCCACACATCTTGCCCCATTATCCTTGTGCAAGACACCAAGGCCCCAAATCACTATGGGTTATTATGCAGCAGCTAAATGCCTGAAATATAAATGTCAGATTGATAAATTACTTCCATAGCTCCATTTTGCTTCTCGTGGCATCATAAACTTGTAAACACCTCAAACCCGGGGAACAAAACTAATCCCAGACACCCCAACCCTGTACTCCCTCCCACTTTACACCAGAGACCGGTGTTGCCTTGTGACAACACCACGATCCTGCTTCTGCTCGCCTGTGACTCAGAGTCATTGATGTGACACAGTTTTGATGGGGTACAACACTGTCAAGGAAGCTGAGGAAACACAGAAGCCCCGACTCCCGGGGTTTCCTTCAGGGAGCCAGCTTGGGGTCTGGGGCCTGTTTAAACTCCCTGGTCCTCGCTGTTTGAGCTGTCCAAAATGTTAGTATATAAACATAAAGGGGCGGGGGGGGGGGGGGGGGGGTTAGAACAAACAAGGGGGGG
>VUQK01024288.1:75017-87652 GCA_015106715.1 Bujurquina vittata
TGTGGAGCAGAGGGGGGGGGGGGGGGGGGGGGGGGGGGGGGGGGGGGAAGGGAGAGAGGGGGGGGGGGGGGGGGGGGGGGGGGGATTCATAGCCATGCAAGGTGAGGGAAGGTGTGCATGATACACTACATTTCTATTAATTAAACCTCCAAATCGCTTTTTCCTAAAGATAATTTTGCTCAGGATCTGGGCTGTAAAAACCCACAAAATCTTTATTAAAAAACTACTCTGGCACTATTTTTGCACATACATGTTGCTATATTTTAAGCATATGGGCATTTTTGTTTTAATATAACAACTGTGATTGCTTCATTGAACACATGGCTTCATCTTTACATATAGCCTTTGCAGTAGTGCCAGAAGCAGACAGGCTTTGGCATTCTCAGTCCAGATTAACTTTCCATCTATATGAACAGAAGAATCAATTTGAAGCATCTGCCTGGCACCTTTACTTATTTCCCAGCAGCCTATAGAAATGGAAATTGTGCAGACAGATTAAAGAAAAAAGCACATTCCCATTTGGCATGCCAGCATGAGCCCCTTTGACGAGGACATTTTTATTGTTATTATAGGTTGCTACGAGATAGATTGCTCTCTCATTTTGGGGGTCACAAATGTAATGCTCCTAATTTGGGTGGGAGATTGCATCCATGTAATTACTATAATCTTGTGCATCCCTGAGTTGTGTGGAGATGTTGCTTCATGAGCTTGTCATCCAGGAAAGTAGGAGGCGAATTATGTTGGTAGTGAAGACAAGGGTGCTCTCAGCACATTCAAGAGAGTAAAAAAAAGAAAAGAAAGAAGAAAATCAAGCTGATAGGTTATCTGCCCAAGTAATTGTGTTACATGTGTATTGTTGCTGTGTGTTTACAATTAATTCCAGCTAAGGACTGTAATTGTTATCAGCTGTATATAACTGCATATGTGAATCATTTCACCCTTCCGATGCCAGCTATTTACTATATGGCAAGAAAAAAAAACACGTGCAAATGTACTGCAGGCCTCATCAAGCACATTGCCAGACAATACATTCCACAGACCTACAGAGAGCCACTTATCTTCCTCTGATATTTTCTACAAAAATACACATCCCTGACATATTTTCACACTTCCAACCCAAATACAAAAACAGCTCGGCTGCACTCGACTCTGGGCCAGTGTGAATATCATTTGCATTTTAAGCATCAACTGATGCCTTTATCCAGAGCAGATAGCAGTAAGAGAGCAAGCAGGGGTTCACAGGATGCTTCAAAATGCAATATGGTCTTCTGGAATTTTGTAACATCAGCATGGTCTTAAAATGCAAATGTCATGCTAGGTTAACAAGAAGTGAAATATTTAAGTATGCGTTCATCCACAAAGTCAAGACCACATGGAAGAGACTGGAATCACAGAGTTGTCTGATCCTGAAGCAGGAAAGTAATAGTGAGGGGTTCACGGGATAAATGTGCACATTCATCCAAACTCAGCTTAGTGCTGATTCAGTTTTAGCCATGTTAATACTTTTTGCCACTGGTCTGAGATTCTAACTGTAGATTTTCTGATATTTTTGTAACCTTTTTTGGGTTCACAAGCGCAAACAAAAGGTGTGAGCTGAAACCGGCATGGCCAACATGGCTTTTAAAACAGTAACTGTCAGTCTACGAGTCCAACATTTTTTTTTTCCTTCCTTCAAGAAGTGCAGGACAAATGGCATCCATGAGGGTATTTTTCTCAGCATTAACATAGTTATCTACTTTGTCATTTCTAGTGTTGTTTTCAGTGTCAGCTTCGTGTGGGTGCTTCAACAAAATCTTCCTTCAAGTGAGCCAATTTAAATTAAGGCAGCATGAAAAGAAGTCAAGTGTTAATTTGCCCAGCATGAGCCTCATAGTGGTTTAGTAGACAGCCAGTGAAATGATGGCCCTTTAAGAGCAAGACACAATTAATAGACTCAAACTTCAAAATCAGAGGTAAAATTTTCTGTACATGTTAGAGAAATCTCTAATATTAAAAAAAAATTCTTATAGGTGGAGACTATGTCTGTGCATATTTACTGAAATAGAATTTGTCTTTAATTCACTGACAATTTGTTTACACTACTGCAAACATTTATTTTTTTAATTTAGAAACCACACTGTCAGCTGCTCCCTTATTCCTCTTGGGTCACCACAGTGGGCAGCTTCACATGTTTGAATTGGCAGATTTTAATGCCGGATGTCCTTCCTGATGCAACCCCAAAGGGATCTGTGATCATATTTTTAGGACTAGAAGGGCACTCAGTAGACCGCACATTTCCCCCACCCCAAATTGTCTATGTTCCAATACTACACTGCAATAGATACCAGCCAATGTTGTCATACTCAAACATAAATTAATAGATCACAAAGACTAGAAATTTACTTTACTGGCTTTAAAAACTGTAAAATAAGATTTTATCTTGTTATTTGAAAAACAAAATTACATGAACAGAAAATGACATTTCATTCAGTTTATGTACCCTAATAGCATCTTGTAAAAAAAAGTGTCACTGATATATGAATTTCAATGATGACAGATAGGGAGTTTTTGAATCATTAAAACTTTTGGTGACCTTGTGCTTTGAGCTTTGACCTTGAAAACTAAAGGAGGTACTTAAATAAAGTAAGCACACTTCCACCAGCAGGAAGTTGAAGTTAACACAGTCAAAGGAAATCATTCATGCTCTCAACTGACCCTGCTGGAAAAAGTGTGCATGTTCTACGGGTCCAAAAAGAAAGACTAAATAAAAAGCCTGATGAAAGATTGTGGAGGTCGTTTCTGCATACCCAGTGAGACATTAAATATCCATGGTTTATAGCATGTCAACAACTTAACTTATAAATACTACAACATAAATTACACTGCACATGAACTCATCAAGCATCACATCATCAGCAGATTTTGGGATATATTATGTCGGCTGGACTGAATCGATATGCTTCTCTTGACTTATTCAGTCTAAGATGTCAGACTAAAGTAACCTTTCTCATGTCATTAAGACTTTTGAAACATATGTAATAACATGAATAATGGCTGCATTTTAATTAAATGTGGCATTTGCCAGGGCCTTGTTACCGTACACGCCGGCTCACTGTCACCTCAGTGAAGCAGGCCTTTTTTTTTGTTTTCTTAGCAGACGTTTTGGCACGCCATAGCAGGAAATGCACAGGTGTGATTGATAACTGTATTCCATTTAGGTAAGCTAATCCTGGCATTCAGTTATTGTGCTTTCTGTCATGCTGTCATAGCTTTCTGGGACAATTAATGGGACTGAGCCAACTAAATCTGTCGCATTTCATGCTATGAAAAGTCCAAATGTCTGCCATGAAAAGGGTTTACTGAGCCATCCTTAATGTCATTAGACTCACCTGGAGTATTCCTGCACGACAAGTCAAAACCTTTCTTAACAATTCATTGCACACTTTCATAACTGAGATGTTTAAATATTTCATCATTACTTTAATTTCATTCATTGTGTTTCATGGAACACCCACCAACTAAAGCCACTGCACCACTGTATTTTGTAGGGGAATTTGCACAAAAGACATTAAATAGGAAATGAATAAATTGTCCAGTGTATTGTAGCCTGGCATCGACGCATCCCTCTCCCTAGTACATGGATGTGTACTAATGTTGCAGTAGGTTACCACCCAAAGACCCAAAGAGCTGGTCAGAGTTTTGCCTGTGAGTAATTACTCTTCTCTATCAAGGGAAGCTCAGAGAACACATGCATCAGTCATTCACTGAGGAAGAAAAAAAAATCTCAATGGCTCACAATGGCACCCAGGAGCAGTGTGCAATTAATTGATAAACGCCAGGACGTGATGTCCCCTCTGATAGTATGGAAAGGCTGCAAAAGAGCTCACTGGTGCGTGAATCAAAGACTGAAAATGCATTAACGGAAAGTTAGTGAAATGCCATTAACCTACCAAAGCCCTCAACTGATAGTGATGGGCTACAGAGTGAGTTTTAAATTGCACCAAGCCCATGAGATTATGGCAAAGTCTGTAAGTCTTCCATGAAAGGCTGCAAACCCATTTTGATTGCTTCTGACACAGGCTCATGAAGTTCCATCAGCAGACTTTGAATCTAAAAACCATCATTAGGGATGCGTGTTTTGGCCGAGTGATTATTGCATATACACATGTGCTGATTTAAGATCAGATTGAAATTTCAGGAAAAAATATGCTTTCGTGGTTGGTTGTTTTGTAAATACTGCGCATATGCCAGCATGACTACATGTTTCCCATAACAACATTACTATTAGACTCTTCCCAAAGGGCACCATCAGCAACAATGAGGGTTGAGTTCCTTTTCTATGTAGTTGAGAGCAAATCAAGAGACTTGGAAAAGTCTGGACTTCTTCCTTAATGGGAGTCTGTTAGTGTGGCACAGAAAAAATATATGTAAAAAAAAAACACTTATCCTTTGAAAGATAATGACACATACACACACACACACTAAGAGATACACACATTAATCCGCTACCTCATCTTACTATAGAGATTCCCCTGGCTTTGATTAATTCTGAGCACCAGAGGATAGTTCCTGTGTTTGGGGCCGACAGGCAGGTTGCCCACTCCACATCTGGAAGCTCTAGCCCTGCCATCACCGTACATGTACAAGTACACTAAAATGCTGCTGCCCTCAAATCAATCAAAAGCTTTTTTTTCCCAAATTCTTGTCTTCCTTGTATTTTCTACCTCTGTTTTGTCATCTAGAGCCAATTATTTCTGGAATATCTTTAGGTATCACTGTATTTAAAAAATTATATTCACAACTTCATTCTTTAGGCTGTGTCTCAACTTTACACTAAAGTTGAGTCATTGCTGTACACATTTAGACATTCACAGAACTGTCTGAGTCAGCTTAGGGTGAAAAACATATGGTATCACACACGATCATGTCCGGTTATAATACCTACGACTCAAAAGCAGTGATAATGATGTAACAATGATATGGTTAGCGGCTGGCAGTTGGGCAAGTGGTCCTATTTTCCAGGCGAGATTTGCATCACAGTCATGTGACCATGGTTCCGAGTGCATCTTGACCATTTGAAAGAGGAATCTGGTGGCAGGCCATGATGGCTAAATACACAGAACTGTTTGCAGGCAGCAGAGAAGAGTAAAGGAGCCGAGCACTATCCCAAAGATGGACTTGGGACTAAAGTATGAACGCCTGCATAGAGTCATCAAAGAGATCTCAGAGGTAGCTCAAACAAAAAACTCGTGTCTTTGCTGACAGACTTTGAGAATGTGGAAGTATCCTTACCCCATCACTAGGAGATGTTCCAGAGTAATGTATGAAACACCAGTGGATGTTGAAGAAGTATGCAAAAACAGTGCTGTGCTGATTTTGGTGCAATGGGCCTAGCATGTTATTACAACTTCTGCACTCATTGCATGAGGCACACTGGCCCACAAAGCATTTTTCCACACATCACTGAAAAAGGAAAGATTGGAAAATGACTTTTTTATTTTATTTTATTTTTTTAGCACTGCAGACCCTGCAGAAGACTTATTCAGTCCAATAACATTTAAAATGTCTAGGAGAGCCATAGTTTATGCTCATTTGTGTATGGCAGAACTGGCAGAAATTTCTGTCTCTTATGCACTCGACTGCAGCGAATGCCAATGCACTTGCTCTAGGGGCCCAAATTTGCAGAAGCGTTTGGAATATCTGGTCTATCGTAGCGGAAGCTGGGAAATCTTTTTCAGTATTTACATCACTGAGCAACTTTCGTTCAGATAAATGAGGTATCATCATGCAATCCAGTATCCAATTTTATTTTATACAACCAAGGTAAGAAACAAATGATACTTCAGGCAGCAGCTTTGATCTTCCAGAAGACCACTGCATTAGATTCATTGGCAAAATGAGATAGTATTCTGGAGCACTGTGAATCTGGAGGTAGGTAAATGATTGATGTAAAACCTTTGCATGAGCTGAAACACCATTCTCCTTCCCCACCTTTTCACTGAATTGAATGATACTTTTTTTTTTTGTTGGGGGGGAGGGGTCAAGTTGAAGTTCTGTATCTGAAAATGCACACTGACATACAGCACAATTTAGACTGGCTGAACGCCCATCCAACCAATCACAGCCAATCAATCACAGTCAAAAGGGCAACATCTGTATCACTGTGATGTTGCATAGTGTTGTTATCCTAAACGCTTTCCTGCACAGCAAACAAATGAACTGTTATGCACAGGTTTTTTTTATTTTTTACAATGAAAAGAACTCTTCATTCCTTCAGCAAAAGTGCAAATATAATTTCCTCTGGAGAACCCCAATGCATGTATTTTTTTTTTCTAGCATATCAAGCGCTTCATTAAAGGGAGTTGTTAGTTTTGCTGTTGAAATGCAATGATAGATGCGGGTTGGCATTTCTCCAAGCGTGACTTATCTGATCCCTTATGTAAATGAAAAATAAGCCAAAAAATTACTAAAAGATAGAAAAAGTACATAAATAACATAAACTGAAATTAAACCATCAGTGGTGTCTGGTTATGTTTTTAGCTTTCATTTGAGATCTGATCTGATATTAGCGAAACAGTGACGGGGAAGTGGGATTTGTTTTTTTTATTATTATAATTGTTATTTTTTATTTGTTTATTTTAATTTGTTTTGTTTTTTTTGTTTTGTTTTTTTTAGCAGTTTCCTCTTTGCCTTAAAATGTGTTTACCTGCTTACAAAGAAGTGGGGATATGCACAAATCTCCAATATCTTGTTGAGCTATGAATTTGGTGCACACCTCTTAAATGTTCATCTTTCCCAAAAGCATCTTATGGCTAAACAATGACTAAATATTGATTTCACAGTATAGTCCAAACACACGCTGACAATATTCATCTCTGTCTCGTTATCGGAAGTGTGTTTAGAGTGCTGTAAAGATGTGCACCTACACAAAGAAGAGATCATAGCTTTAGTATTTAGACAAAGACACAAAGTTGCCCCAGCATGCAGTTAGCATTGACTCACACGCATCAACTGCTGTCCATAGCTACTGTAACAATGCAATCCCCAATACAGCAATGCTTTATTGATGCATTATGTCTTGTACAGACTATAAACAGATGCAAAACTCATGTTAGGCTGCCAGACCCTGTGAGCCCTTGTTTCCAAAGCTTAGACAATAACTTTCACTGAAAGCATTGTCTTAAATGCAATAAATCACTATGTAAACACAACCAGTAGTGTCGTAGCAGCGTTTCAACACCACACTGTATTTATGAATTGGGTCTTTAAGGAGTTAACAAGATTCTGTCGGTGCTGTATGTATACAGTATGTGATGTGTTGGTGTGCCAGGAACAGGCTTACTAGCCCATTCTTCACACATGAAAGCCAAGCGAACTCAGTTGTGCTTTAGGGGGTGAGTGCGTGTTCTGAATGAAACTAGAGCATACAGTGAAAATAAAGAAACATATGCTAATGTTGCAGCTCTTGCGTTTTACACACACAAACGAGTGCATTTGACTGATCATTAGTTTTGGGGCAGTGGTTCTCAAATGTTTTCTGGCGTGGCCAATTTCAGAAATCAAAAAGAAAAATCCCTGCTTTATGTTGCACAGTTTTATTAATCATTAACAATTTATAATGGATGTGAGTTAAAGGTCCACACGGAAACATCTGTAAATTCTTGTTTGGCTATTTTCATTAGCTCACTTTCACTTCATGTTTTTCATCTGGTTGTCTGGCCCATGTGAAAAGCATACCCCGCCCCATAATTTGAGAGCCACTAATATAGTGCAAGAGGTCCTGGATTCAAATCTTGAATGAGTTCTTAAGAAACTGAGTTTATATGTCTACAGGCGTGGCTCCTGCAATCTGCATGTGGAAGTGTTTTTGGGCAAAATGAAGAACCAAATTGCCCTTAATGCATCCATTGTTGTGTGAGTGCGGCACGTGTAAAGTACCGTGAAAATGGGAAAATGACTCTGAGTGGTCAATACAACTAGAAAAGTGCTATAAAAATTCCAACCCCATTTTACCACAGTGAAGTTGCAAACCAGATATTTTCCAGTTAAACATTTTCAAGTGCACAAATCTACAATCAAGTAAAATTCACAGTAATTTGAGGATTTTATTACAAGAAAGAGCGGCAATGGTGAGTGAATAAAACTGAAGAGGGCTGTTTAGGAAATGATCTTTTTTGTGAAGGGACTCACAGGGTCATCTAAAACATGTTTTCATACGTATCTTTTGTTTAAATATTCAGCCTCTTTAAATGTTCACGTGACACCGTGCAAGTATGACACATTGGCTCAGAGACCGGCCTGTTCTGGCTGCTCCACTTTGACCTTTTTTGTGAGCGAGGGAAACATGCCACCTTTCATTCCCAGACACTTCGTTAAGTCAACTTCCTTTCCCTCCTCAGACCCGTGTTATTGTAAAGTGTCACTTGGTGCTGTCAGAGACAGAAGAGTTCACTCCGTTACTGCGCATGTGTGTCTGTGCATGCCACCATTGTGTGCGTGGGTCCCATATTGTGTCCATATATCTTTCAAACTGGTTTGTGATTAGCTGTGTGTGTCGCGGTGTGTAGGAGTGCATTTGTGTGGTCGCAGAGGGCATCTATCTGAGAGTTAGCTCTGACATACTACTGCCACTCAGTGGATTCTCACCAAAATGCAACCTGAATAGATGGAGGAGTGAGTGAGCAGCTGTTACCATGTGTACCATGTTGGGGAAAAAACTGTATCTAGTCATCTATGTGGATAAATGGAAAATAAAACTGATCCAAACACAGATGAAGAGCATGCTCCGCAATGGAAAACATTTTTCATGTTTGTTTTTATATCTTTTTTGCTCAAAATGGATATTTAACCTTTATGTGCTAACAGTCGATGGGAACAGTATAAATATGCAAATCAATAATCCTGTAAAGGCAAACACATTTATTCTGGAAGTGAAGATGCTTCAATCCTCTTTTATGTTGGCACGGTAAATATAAAGCAAAAACCAGCACATGTAGCAAAGTTTCCTAAAACACTTCTGGAGGACGGTAATTAATCCTTCATATCTTGGTTGTTTCCTTTGTTAGTGTTTGAGATCACTACTGATCTTTTCATCAAACTTCCAAAGCGTGTACGCAAAGTGTATATAGTGAATCTATTCTTTTTTGACCTCTAACACCTTTACACTACAGTATGTGTCACTAGTATACAACTTCTTGGTGCATGCATTAAAAATCCCTTTTAAGGCACTGGATATCTGGTTTCGTTACCACGGTGGAATTTTGATAACACTCCAATTATCTCAAAGAGCTTGAGCAATTATCAGAGTGTGACACCACTGAGGAAAATTTCAGAGAGATAATAAGTGTGCTAATTTAAACTACCACTGCAGCGGAAACTTTGCTTTGAACTTTGAACATGCTTTTCACCACAAGCCATCCACAGATTGATCCTGCGGTTTACTGGTGGTGAAGGTTATGAGAGGAGAAGGATTCACGGACAAATGAAGGTGATGACAAAAAGGGACGGGCGAGAGAGAAAGAGACGGAGACAGAAAGGCAAAAATAAAGTAAAAAGGATGACAATGTTGATAAAGTGAAATTGAAGATCAAGCCAACAGATGGAGGAGCAAAGAATGTGACCTGCCAAGTTGCTCGTGGCACTCCAGGCCCAGATAGACGGATACATACAGTCAGGAGATAAAAAGGGAGGGAGAGTGGGAATGACAGATGCATGGTGGGGAAAAGCCAGGGAGGGGGAAGTACAAGACAGCAAGATGAGAGAGAGAGAGAGACAGAGAGAGGAAGTCAGACTAGCAGAAAGGGGAAATGAGCAGGAGATGAGTGTGCAAGCAAACGGGGAATATCTGCAAAATCAAAATAAAAGAGTGCATGGAAAAAAAAAGGGGGGGGGGATAGTGAAAACGAGCAAGGAATTAGGAGAGGGAGCTCACAAGTAGTGGCCAGTAAAGTGGAAGGGGGAAGCATGGAGGCAGGGGAGAGGCCACAGCTTGCCTTCCTCCGATTCAGATGTGGAACAATAGCTGCCTATCAGTCTGTCAGCACCTACAGGCGCAGAGGGAGTGAGAAGTTAGGAGTGACACAGTGCTAGCATCAATGAACTATTGTCTGTCCATGAGTCTCCGCTGAGCCAAATCTCGCTTGGTTTCCTATTAAAAAGTTCTAACACTATGAGTAATGGCTCGAACTAAAGGACACCGTTCACCCGTAAAAGCCTGTGAACAGAGTGGACGCGAAGGTGCAAGTAAACTGTGAACGTCAGTACGACCAAGGCGCAAACACGCATGACATGAACAATTTAGGAAAGGTTTTACAGAAGCACAAACTGACGTGCTCACGTGCACACAAAAAGACGCAATATTTGTGTGTGCATTAAGCACACGCATAAATATTGAACAATGATGTCCTCTAATGATTTCCATTACCTTCCTCCAAGCGCAGGCTCTGCTTTGATTTAAACTTTTACTGTTTCTTGACAAATGCATTAAACAACAGAGAGTGGAAAAGCACTGAAGTAAACATCCAGGGATTCAAAGTAATTGCTGTGTGTGTGTTTACATGTGTATCTGTGCTTCTTTTTTTTTCGACCAAGAGGACAACAGTCATCTAGCTATGTCCTATTAACATATTCAACTGGACTTTACATTACAAAAAACAAACAATCATCTTGTCAGGAGCTGTTTGCAACACAGACACAAGTCCAGCATTTGAGCACTGACATCTGCCTAAATACTGTACAGGATTTAGCCTTCTTATCCACATAGAAATACTAGCTTAAACTTGTAAAGCATTATGTTGATTGTTAAGTCCTATTTACAGTATGACCTCCATGAAACAGGAAGCAACATTGTACTCTGCTACACCATAAAATCTAAATCCCATGCATGAGTGCGGCCTCTTTTGTTAAAAGAGGCAAGTCTGACCCACTAATCTAGCCATGACTTACACTGGGAAGAGGCTTTTAATTTCTTGTAATTTGGCAGCAATACGAACGAGCATCAAATGTAGTAACTTTGGCCTTAATTCACCACAGTGCTACTGCTTTGATTGTGTTTGTAGAGCAAATGAAAATATTAGTGCGGCCTCACCAAGACCCAGGCCTCTTGTCTTTTGGTGTCTTTGCCATACAGTAACATACCGGATTTGGGCAGCAGTGAGCGCTCGTCGCATATACATCCTTTTGAAGGAGCGCCTGGCAACAAGCTGGGTAAGTGCCATTTTCAACATGCAGGTTTAATCTTGTAGTAGCATAGCAAAGTAAAAAGTGAATGAAAAGGAGGAAATGAAAAAGAAAACTGAAAGAAACAGAAGTGAAGCAAAAACGCTTCCAAAAGGGGCACACACCGAGGTTCTCTCTGTAACTGTAAGTTACTCTCCCTTACTCCACAGCTGCCCCTCCAACATTTAATACAGACTTTGTAGCTCTTTAAAAGGGGATCATTATCTGTGGGCATCCAATGTCGCCACAGCCAGAGCGTCAGTGCACAGACGCACCTTGTAAGTATCTCTGTGACACAAAGGGCATCTGACAAAATTAGTTTTTGGCACCTTGGAATGAGAACATGCTTTTTACCTTAAGTGCTGCCTTTAGCACGTTTGCTCAGAATAGTAGAGTTCTGTCCTGCAGTCTTTATACTTGTATTATAAGGGCTGCAAATAGTTTAGGAGGACAATGCTCCAATGTGAACCATAATATAAAGCTTTTTTTTTCCCCTCATGAAGAGAATGTACAAGATTTAAAATAGGTTTTGACAGCTGTAAAGTCTCATCCTTTAGGGAGTTAATGGTTAAATCAGTGTTACAGTCAAACCCTCAGATATATTATAGTTATTGGTTCCTTGGGAGGAATAATAAATCTTATTTATTACCCCTTTAAGCTATATTTGTTGCACTATCCCATATCAAACATTTCACCTTTTTTTCCCCACAATTTCATTCATTTATTTGCACAAAAGACAGGTGAATGGTTGCTGTGGGGAATGTTATCATTGTATGTATGCATTAGAATTCGGGTGTGCAAGATAAACTGACATTCGGGTAATTAAAGTAAACGTACAATATGCAGAGACTAAGGGCACAAACTTCAAAGTAGCCCCTCTAATAGCTTCATCAGCAGGCTAATAAGTGCAGAATCCAAGTCATTTTGACAAGGTAATCATTGAGAACACCAGGCAAACTTATGACAAACCATCAGTTTATTTGACTTCAGCCCCACTACATGTAAAAACATGGCTTTTCTGTGACCTACTGCGAATATGGTGCAGTTATTAGTTTGGCTTCAGCCCAGCTTTGCACGCACCCACTCAGCTCATTTCTACATGCTGATCTGCTTTCAGAGTGCTGCATTCAAAGGCAGGGTCAATGTGTTTCTGGTTAGGAAGGGAAACATGGAGAAAAGGAAGCAAGAGGACAGAGAGCCCGGTCGATGTAAATGTTCTCCTAAATCAACATGGCGGAGCATGCTTTCCTCTATGATTTTGACATACAGTACTTTAAACAGTGCAAAAATAAATATCTGCAAACAATAAAGGAGCACTTTGGGGTTTATCAGTCCTGTGAGTGAATATGATAAGCTGAGTGGACAAAGTAGTCACTGACTGTTTATGTGATTATATATATTCGTAAATGTGAGTGTGTGTGTGTGTGTGGGGGGGGGGG
>VUQK01024288.1:90429-101308 GCA_015106715.1 Bujurquina vittata
GTATAGAGAGTTGTGTGTTTTTTTTGTTGTTTTTTTGGTGTGTTTTTTGGGGGGTTTGTTTTGTGGAATTGAGTGTTTTTTTTTTTTTTTTTGGCTTCTGCTCTCTGCCCAGTAAGCCTGTTTAGTAAAGCAGGCTGTGGTGTGAAATCACGCTGTGGGTCAGGGATGTAAAACGTTGCAGCCGGCCTCCATTTCTAAAGCCACTCTTTGGAGGACTTGGAGAAAAATCTCAGTTCCATATCAGCACAGAGGGAAAGCGGAAAGCTTCCGGGGGGATTTGAAAGGAAACAGGACTTTGTACTTAGGTCTGAATCCTGTGATGAATGAAAACTAAGAAAAGCCGTATTTTGCTTTGTACAGGTATTGTAAAGTTGTCTGAGAACGTGAACTTGTGAATGCAATACGCTGTATGGAAAGATGACACGTTATGTTCTTGTCTGAGAGAAAGTTAGCTTCCAGCCAAAAACACTGCAACCTTGGGAGCCTTTAACTGGCAGGAATACCATAAACCCTCCTTTTAAAAAGCTATAAATCAATGTGAGTAGACTGTACTTTTCAAATAAACACCAGACTCAGGAGAAGAGGGTGGAGGTGCGGGGGTGCGGGGGTGGGGGTGCAAAAGAGGTCAGCTTTTGGGCAGTCAAGTCCCAGCAATGGATTATTGCTGTTGGGACATGAGTTTAAAAATCTGCCACATAGTGATAGAGATGGAGGTATATTTGAACTCCTACTGCAAATGAAGGGAGGAACAAATGACTGATGTTATCATTTGGATCGGAGGATTTGTTGTTGTAGTACATATAAAAGTAACATGAGAAATTCTACACATTACGAGTATTTAAGACTAAAACCTGAATTTTACACATTTTGTTTACTTCTGATCCAAAGTTTAGGGATCATTTTAAGATTAAGACATGCAGGGTTTTTTTTTTAACACTTTGCTGGAAACTGGTGGAATGTCTTCATCTTAACTGGAAGTCACAGGTTTCTGTCCTGAACTGGCAGGTCTTGTTTATTGTGATTTTTTTTTTTAAATATTGTATTTAACATTTGGTTGATTTTGAATTAATAATGTCCTGAAATGCGACATATGCAGGGTGTGCACGGCTTCTCAGCTTATTGAATTTGGGATAAGCTCCCGCATATGTATTTATGAATGGATGGATGGATGAATAACCATGTCACTCTTTGCACTAGGGTTGGGCAGATCATTACCAATGCGCCATTGCTGCTGTGGATGTCAGTGATCACATTGCTAGTTCAAATAATTCACACAATAATATCATTAGCTAATGAAAAGACAGAAAAAATGTTTGGTAAATTACTTTTTAAGTGTTCTGCCATTGCACCTGTGATGGCAAAACACTTAACAATGTAAAAACTGGAAAAAATGAGGTTTTTCCAGTTGTCCAATTAGTATAATAGCCATTGCAAATATTTTACGTCAATTTACTTTGTTTGGGGTCCAAACGCCTTTTCATTTCTGACTCCTCTGTATGCTCCCACGGCTTGAAAAAAGTATTACTATAACATTACCTTTATGCTACACGCGTGTGAGGTAATTCATAAACTATTCAGCTGTTGTATCCCCTCCTGAGCCCACCATGCACTCAGAATCTCTTAACAAGCCATATTACATAGAGATTTTCCTCTTGAAATGAGAGACAGCTTATCAGCAGGGGATCAGTTTAAGATTAGAAGTAAATGGGGAACAAAGGAGGGGGTATAACGCCAGATAATTAGAAAGCATATTTTTAAAAAGCTGAAGAAAAAGAGTAGGAATCACTAGGATTAAAAAATGACAAGGAATAAAAGAGGGAAAAAAACAGAGCAAGTAGCAGGCGTGAGGATAAACAGGATAAAAAGAATTTAAGTAAGAGGACTTGAGGCATGTTTGGTGGCATCATTGTTTTGCTTCTGACAGTCAGTGAGATTACGGTCAAATGAAGACAGCGGCCGAAATTATGTTTTGCAATACACAAACATCTATACCCTGATTTTTAAGAAAGGTAGGGGATTGCTTCTGGGCAGCGAGCACAAGCTTGCATACTGCAGCTCCAAGCTCAGCTAATTCTGCCTGTCTCTGTGATTCCCAGTGCTGTTTGTGGGCAGGGAGCCTGGAGACTGAAGCTGTCAGGGCCTTGCATGAGACGCCAGGCTCTCTCTCCCCTGCACTCGCCCACCCGCAATTTCCCTGGCTCCCTTCCTCTGTCCTCTCCACCTCCACCACCACCACCCCTGCCGCTGCCTCAACCTTCCCTAGCCAGCAGGCCAGCACGGCTCCTCCAACCGCTGTTTTGACAAGTGCTTTAGACATAATGTCACCGGGAACCCCCAGCCTGCCAAAAATGCTAACTAACCATAACACTAATTAGTCAGCAGGAGAAATGGTAGCTTGAGCAGTGAGCAGTGCTGGTAGCGGCCATTGCGGGTAGACTTGGACCCTATCCTGATTGACAGAGAGAAAACCAAGACCAAAAAGAGAGATGGGAGGGGAGGCAGACAGAGGGCCAGAGTGGAATTTCAAGGAGTCCATTTCCCCTGATCATGGACAGCAAGGTTGGAGCAGGGCTTTCAGGAGGTGGGTTGGGTTTCGAATGATGTGTCCCCGGTGTGTTCCCCGCCCACCTATCTCTGAAGCCATCAGTGTTAGTGGGGGTTGCGTCTCTCATAACTGTTTAATGGTTTCATCACCCATGTCCCTAAGAAATTTTATAAGACAAACAAAGCCTTTTCTCTTGTTACTCAGAGGTTTCTGTGAGTGTCGAAGCAGGCAGATTTGTTGGCCAAAATCTTAGGCCTGCCAAAGAAGATGGATACAGTATCAAAATTATTTAATCGTTAGCGAACTTGATGAATGACTATTTAATCGTGCCAGTTGGAAGACTTTACTTCTTCCAGATGGTAAAGGTATTAGTGCAAAATGCAGTTTTGTGGAGCAGCCAGTTGCATTTAAGACAGTTATGTAATTTAATAACAATATAAATGTAATTCTGAAGTAAAATCAGTTATAGTAAGGGGGTACTATTATTTGGAAATATGATTACATTTATTATTAAAAATGTTAGTGACTTCAAAGGGGTTGTATAACATATTATTCTCCACAAAACCTAAAGAAAACTTTTATACCTTTTTCTAGTGAATGTGGGTCATCAAATACATTTGAATTTTAGTGTAATAAGATGGCTTATTTAGAGCTATCTCTACATTTGCATTTAACTGGCATTTATTCTAAATTTGTAATAGGCAATGCACATTGCACTAAGTGGGTCTGCCATAAAAGGGAACCAGCCATCTTCACCAGAAGTAGAATGGGAGGCAGAGCCTTCAGCCATCAGGTCCCTCTTGTTGAACCAGCTCTTAGTTTAGTCTTGGAGGCACACACCCTCTCAGATTTTAAAATCAGGCATTAAACTTTCCTTTTGGATAAAGCTTATAGTTAAGGCTGGTGACTGAACTATCTCAGGTTTGCTGCTATAAGCTCAGGCTGACCCGAATGGGCATTTCTCCACTCCTCTCTTTTCACTCCGGATACATTTGATAACACCACTGCATGTCTGTGATTTCCATTTTTATTTTTTCTTTCTCCTCACCTTTAGGGGCAAATGCCTGCCCCTACCTGAGCATGACTGTGCCAGAGGTCACTTCCAGTTAAAAATGAGCTCCACAGTCACCAAATTTGATTTTCTCTCTGACATTGTAGGGTCTTTATCTTATAGTAAATGTGAAATCAGCTAAAAAGCTGATTTTTTCAGCTTTATTGCCCATTTAAATTAGTTAAAACCCATTGAGCAAATTAAATGCCATTACATTGATGGCATCATTTAAATAGAAACATTACTACACTTTGATTGGGTAACTAATCTATGACATAGCATTTCCAGCAAAAAGTTGTAGTTTTTGCAGCTCCGGATGAAAGAATGATTCCACCGTGCTACAATCAATACACTGCCCAAACTCCTAAATAACTTAAAGAAAGACAGCATTGTATTTTACTTGTTTATCTAAAACACATGAAGAGTCAAGGATTCAGGGAGAATGCCCTGCAGCTGCTTTCAGAACAATAAACACATGTTGTCAGCAGAGTAATGATAGTCTGATTGGCCCCTTACGCCCACATGAGGACAGAAGAGCGACCAACACTGTCTCTAAATGATGTCTCCAAGCTTTCAAAAAAAAAAAAAACATGTGGCTTACCAACAGAATTTTCTCCCTCCAAAGTCATCTTCATGGGCACACTGAGTTATTTGCTTAGATTGGCCTAGTGCAGTCAGTGAGGGAATGGAGACAAGAGTCAAAGCAGTCAATGGACTCTGTAATATTTGTCTCATAATGTGCCAAATATAAATCAGAATACATTTTGCTTCAGAAAAACTCTTGTTAAAATATACAGAGGAGAGTGAGTTCCAGCAGTATAAAATACATTACATTCAACAATCCACAAACTTTTGAAACAGTCATGCAAGCGAGAACCAGCAGAGATTGTGTGGTTTTCTTGTAACACTCTATCCATCAGAGTCTGACTAAGAGAAAACGTGATGAAGTAGGGAATATGATGTTTAATGTTTAAAGCTATGGGAGGTTTGTGTTCGTGGTTTGGTTAAATATCATGCAACCACTACCGGACTTTATTGTTGATGGCACCAGACTGGTTTTCAGAATGAGCCACAGACCCTTCCTGCTACTCATCCAATTGTCTCATCAGTGTCTCTTCCTGACTCTGATTTTGAACATCAGAACCTTAGCATAAACTTTCCCAATCACGAGCGGGACTCAGGCGCCGGAATCAATTATGAATGAAAGAGGAATAGCAAGTATGTAGTCTTAATTTTGGTTGGAATGATAGAGACAATGAACACTATGAGCAAAGTTAAACTGTGCAACAATAAAGTAAAACTGGGTCATTAATAAGGGCTGATTACCCCTGTTTCACTTCACGTTTGTAGACACAACCCATATTCATGCTTTTTCTGCACAGTTATGTCTAATGTCCACTATAAAGAGACTCCTTTGCCAACAGAAAACACCAATGCTGAACATGCTGAAAAGCATCACTGGCAGAGCGGGCTCGTCTGAATTCTGCAACTTTATTACTATGCAAAATATTTGCTCGATGTCTACCAGTGACTGGTTTGGGACTCCTTCAAATAAAGAATGAGCGGCTGTTTTACAATTTAACATTTTCACAACTTTCTAGAACTTCTTTTTGAACTGCAAATGTCTTGCCCATACAGTACGCAAAACGTGTTCTGCAAGAGAAAACACAGAGAGTTTATTCCTGTGCCAGCAATGAACTTTTAACTGTGTCCTTATAGGCCAAAGTTTTGGCAAAATTGTATTTGTTTGGGCCAATCAGAAATTGTAGAAACTTTAAGTCCAGTCTTAAACTGATTAACAAGTACTTGGTGTGCAGGTTTGTGTTCTGTGTTGTCACCCTTTGTGTTACAGCACAGCCTAAACTTAGCTGGCTTTGCTGTTGTTGTATTTATTGTTCTTTAGCAGTACACGTGAAGGCGACTCAGAAGGTGCATCCTCCACCAAGGCCAGTATCCTGTTGCTGAAATTGTAGTGTCACTGGGTAAAAGTATTGTGCATTCTGTAATGCAACAATTTCTGCAGTATAGTCTCCGCTTGTTCTGGTTCAATGCAGGTTCAAATGTGTATTGTTGAATTGTTCTTAGAGCCCCTCTCCAGCTTCCCTGAAGTTTTCTAGACATCACATGACAGAAGTGAGTGCAAATCCCCGACACCGATGAATCGGACATTAGCCAGTCTTTCCATTAATTTTCTATAATTCCAGACATTTACTGAAATCTTCATAAATGTTATGAGGATTGCTGTTGCTTTCAGACTTCAAAGCGTAAGAAAAAAAACTGTGTCTTTGGCCTTGTAAGGCCAGAGGAAATCTAGTCATTAAAGCAAATCACACTTTGGCAGCTTACTATGCATTGGTCCTTTTCTGTTATTAAGATAAAATGTGGCCAAGTACTACATTCATAGTTGCATATTCCATATTTTTCCTTACAGTTCTTGGACCCAACTTGAACGCTTGACTCAGAGACATTTATAGCAGAAAGAAAGTCAAGTGACTTTTTAATGTCCTCAAATTCTTCAGTTGTCGGTTTTCTTTTTGGGCCTTAAAATAACTCAAAATTATCATTACATTACACAAAAAAATAATGATTTTATGCCAAATAAGCCTGCAATAACCTTTGATTTACTTGAAGATTCTCCATATTGTGTAGCTCTCTGTTGCCTACACCGTGGATCATTCTCAGGTGATTTTTGGCCCTTATTTTGGCCCTTCAGTATCTGTCTCCTGCTTCCTGGGCCACCAAGCCTAGAATATCCTCAAGTTGCCACTATGACAGTCAACAGGCACTTATAACTCTATCAACACGACTCCTGTTAGACACCACAGTAATGGAGGTCTTGAACATGGCCCATTAAGATTCTGTGTTTTCTGTGATGTCTAGGATGTCTCTTGCAACCTAGACGTGTCTTAAAGACCCTATGGATAGGTTCCTCTGCCAGATGTTCCCAGTTCACTCTCACTACTCGTTTGGTTTTTCCGGGTCTGTCCAACACAGCTCCCGGGATCACAGGGACATGAATCATTTTAATCAACCAGACAGTCACAGGACTCCAGGCCATTCCCCCTCGCACTGAAATATCCATGTTTTTTGGATGCTAGCTTGGAGTACCTCACTATAGTTGAAGTAACTAACTCTGAAGATGCAGAAACAAATGGGTCAATAGTCCGCCAGGAGCCAACTGGTCCACAGGTGGCTGTGATGGGAGGTTCATGCAATGGACTGTCTCCAGTGATCATCAAAAACAACTTTGTCTTAAAGCAGCTATCCTCTAATGGCTCCAGCAGAAAATGAAAGTACATATAAATGAAGTCCTTGGACAGAACAATACAGCCCTATAGATAGTATTTCTACTCAGCCTATTTGGGAAATGTAAAACAATCCCTTAGATTCAGTGCTGTTTCACCACTATATAACGTGAAGTGAAGTAGTAACTGTCATTATACTGGTGCTCAGCTCCTGGTGCTTCTATGTCTTATCCTTGATAGCTTGTATGATAAGATTGAGAGCAGAAGGTACAGTACTATTGTGTTGTCAGAATGAATGGCATTGTTAAGAGTAGCATTATCCTTATGCAGAAATGGGATGCAAGAATTTCAAACACTTCCTGTCACTGACAAAGAATGAAGTGATATGAGATAAAAGCAGTGTGGGGCAAATATAATAAGCCTTGTTATAGAAGTAATGCAGTGTCAGCGTAATTTTACTTTACTGATACTGATGATTTATTTCGTATTAGATGTATGCAAATAAGATGGAGATAATGATTCATTTGACTTCACTGTGTCAGACTGGTACACTTGGGCTCCTTATAGCCACACACAAATTCAAATCTGCAGTAAATCTAAAGTAAATCTGCATGCTGAAACTCAAATTACATTATGGGAATGCAATAACCTATTGTGCTGCCAAAAAATGACAGTGCTTCTTGAAAATTAATAAAAGGTTTTGTGCCATCAAATTTTATAATGGTATACTGAAGAAGACTGCTTGCATTGGTCATAGCGCTCATCTGCGCTCAGTGTACCCTGCCTACTGGGTTTGTCAAAGTCCTATGGCTTTGTTGTTAACTATGTTCTTATTTTGCATATTCAAAGGACTTTAAAAAATGATCAAATGATGCATCAGGGTGCCAGAGACAGGTCTCAGATGTTGCACGTCAAGATTAAGTCACTCCGCTGTCTCCTCCTAGGCTTTTGTCATAAATAAAAAAAACTGAGCTCTTTCTCTCTTGTGGTGAGCTTCTCTGTAGAAGTCACTGGAGTGGTGCAAACTGTCAGTTTGTATGACTACTGAAAAGGCTCTGACATACCACTATTGCTAATTTAAAGCTCCCATAGGATAGAACGGCACTTGTTGTGTGGTCACATGCGCTCTTTCAGGACATGACAAAAAGCACAGTGGCATCATTTCTTGCTGAGAAACTGCTTAATATGCTGTTTTGTCAGTAATTCAGTTAGAATAACATATTAAAGCAAAATGCACACTGTAATCCAAATACATTTGCCTTGAATCGCTTAGACATGTAACTGGGTGATTTTACCACTATTTTTTTCTCTCTGAAGTGGTCTTTGGACTAGTTTTCATTAACTCTGGCTTTGTGGTAACAGTCTATTAAACCCTATAAGGGAAGGTTCTTGTATATTGTCTGTATTAGGGTAGATATTTGTGCTGCTATGTGAGCATATGTTAGGCTACACATTACCCTGTTAACTGGTAATTATCTATCAGTGATGTTGCTGGTAAAAAACTAAAGCATTACACCAACAAAGCAAAGCTTATTATTGCGTTGACAACCTTTCCCAATAATAAGCTTAAACCAAAGAACAACTTTATGATCAGCAAAGAAACAAGGAGCAACTAAATTCTGTGCTGAAGGTACCTCACTGGATAAGGTTCAAGCATTATCTGACTTTATTTTTCAAAACAGTAAAAAAATAAAATATTTGGATTGAGTGTGGACCAGAAATTTCCAAGCAAACTAAATTTACATTCAGATTTTTTTTATGTGTGAAATCCAAAATTTGGTGCATTTTCTTCTAGATCATATTTCTAATATCAAGGCACACGTTGGTCAAAAGCTTGAAATTATATTACCCTGTTCAGTCCCAGGAGTCAGATAGTCAGCTATTTCTCATGATTCCACTCTAAAGCATCAGATTATTCACAAGTGCACACTGGACACACTGTCCACAAGCAAATATTCTGCAACAGATGGATTTCATGTCACCTGGACTCAGACTGGACTTGAGCAGATTTGTCGCAGATGGAGATGTTAGGCTAAGAGAAAATAAGCTGCTGTTTCTGCAAACTTTTAATGATGTAAACAACTGAAGGCAGGGGCCACAGTGGTGCAGTGGTTAGTGCTGTCACCTCACAACAAGGTGGTCCTGGACTGACTGGGGCTGGCAGTTTGTGTGTTCTCCATATGGCTGTGTGGGTTCCCTCCAGGTACTCCAGCTTCCACCCACAGTCCAAAAGACATGCTTATTATGTAATGCTGCAGTCACACTGGGGAAAACAGTGGTTGGACAGCATGTTCTGGCCATGTGCAATGAACTTGTGATCTCATTGCCTTTGAAATGGTTGCTTTGAAGATGAGGACCAGGTCTGCGACCACTCATGGTCAGCTGCCATCTTCAAAGCAACTTTGGCACATCAAGATGGCAATAAAACATCGGTCTGCAATCATTTTGTAATTGAATGGGGTCAAGTTGACAATTACACGTAATCTGTTTGTGATAAACAGTAAAAAAAAAATCACAATCTACATACTGTATAGAGAAATTAACATTATTTACATTCAGAGTCCAGCGAGTACTTCATTGATTTGCAACAAAAAATTCCTCCACAAGTAATTAAGTAATTAAGTTATTTAGCTGGTCACCAAAACCAGTTAGTAACCACTTGAGTCAAGTCCTCTACTGCAAAAAGACGCATCACAGCACGCTGTGCTCATCAGCACAAATTGACGCAGATTGTTTGCACTGTGTTGCCAATCTGTCTGCATTTATATATTAGACAGCAATTTCAAAGCCATTGCCAATCTGTCTGAAAACAGTTGCAGTCAGTGTGAGTCGGACTGCATTTTGATTGGAGACATGTTGCCCGCAGTATGTGCAATTGCTTTGCAAGGTGCTCACCGCGACTACTTGCAATCAATTGCTGAATGGCAAAGAATTATATGCAGTCACAGGGTGGCCACTAATTTTCCCCAGTTTCAAGGAGGGTGCTGTCCTGTTTTTGCTCTAGTGTGACTGAGCCATTAATTGGTGATTTTAAATTTGCCTTAATCTGATTGTGAGCATAAATGGGTGTTAGCCTCTCTGCAGTAGCCTTCTGAGGGACTGGCGACCTGTCGATTGTATACCCTGCCTCTCACTCTGACAGCTGGGACAGACTCCAGTGGAAAGAAAATGGATTGATAGATGGACAACTGAAGGTGAAAAACAAAGAACTTTTAGTTGTAACTACCTGAACTGCAAATTTTAATCTTGATTATATTACCAGCGATTATGGTAAATGTGGCTCCAACAACTTACAAATTTTTTAAATCAAAGGAAGAGACAGAAAAGTAATAAGAATGACAAAATCCATTAATATTAGCTGGTTTCATGCTGCATTATCACAGTTATGCACACAGGATAAGGCATGCTGAGATTTAATGATCCCTTTGGGGAAATTAACTATACAAGTATGTTTAAACTTAAAAGCAAATGCATAAACACCCCCACACACCCACACATAAACATAGTTCTTATTTCTGTTTGGCTGCTTCTGATCCAGCAGGCCAATAGACGCCTCTGTGTCCTCTCAGAAAAGTCAGTTTATACAGCCTCTGATTTACGACGCTGCTGCATGCAGCCAAAACAACGTCTCTGACCTCTTTTCCCACAGTTCTCTCCTCCTCTATCTGTCAGCAGATGTTGAATAGAGATTTTTTTTTACAGTTGGTGCCATAGCAATAGACCTATATGTGTCACACAGATCATTTTGGAGGATGTTGGAGGATTTTGGAGGAGGTACTTTGGTGCAAGAGCGACAACATTTTATGCATACCACCGCACAAACACAGCCTGGAAGCTTTAATGACTTTAAGACCATTTATTAAGTATGCTGGTGAGTTAGCTGAGGTGATCTAAATTCCACCGATGCAGTAATATCTATGTGGAGCTAGCTATGAGGCAAACTGAAGATGATTCTTCTTTTTTTTTTTTTTTTTTGTAAAAAAAACGCAAAAAAAATCTTTAAATTAGCTTCCTTTTTTGGGCTGGAATTGGAGGAGG
>VUQK01024288.1:110440-126394 GCA_015106715.1 Bujurquina vittata
TTTGAGGTAGGAGGTTGAAATGTAGGAAGGTAGAGGAGGCGCCCGCACGCATGTGTGTGTGTGTGTGTGCGTGCGTGAGTGTGTGTGTAGGTGTGTGTGTGTGTGCGTGTGTGTGTGTGAGAGAGAAAGAGAGAGGGAGAGAGACGGTGTGAATCCAGGCTCTGGCTGAGGTGTGGGCAGCACAGCAGCATGTGAAGGTGAAATACAAAATCAGATTCATACAATTTCATATGCTCTGCTGTTATTTAGATTTTTTTTCTCAAAACCATAATCTGACTTATTATAGCTGACGGTAGCTGACGGGACTGTTAGTAAGCTTAGGGCCACATCTTGTTACATGAACCACCGTTTCCTCATTGCATCTGCCTCTAATGTGCTGCAGCTCTGCTTCACAAGCAGGGATGTAGACATTTCAAGCTTTTGAAGAGATCAGCCTAAGTTCATAAGCTTTTGAATAAATGTTATACGGTTACAACACACGTCATAAACGCCTTCCACCACCAGGGGGCTGTCAAAACAAAAGTAAAGATTTCAAGTCCCCAAGTCTCAAGAAGTGATTCATGAAGGAGGGATAAAGCAGCACATGGGATGATTGGGATGATGGCTCCATCTAGTGTTAAACAGGTTCATATCCATTCAATTTTATTTTATTTATATAGCACCAACTCAGAACAACAGTGATTTCATGGCCCATGACATGAATTAAAAACCCCACAATTTTACTGTAGAAAGAAAATCCCAAATCAGACAATCGCGTATGAGCAGCACATGGCAACTAGGGGAAAGAAGAACTCCCTTTAAACAGGAAGCGACTTCTGCCAGAGCCAAGCTCAGGGAGGGACCACCATCTGCCCTAATCAGTTTGGGTATGAGGAGAAAGAAAAAAGAAAAAAAAAGGGAGAGCGTAGAGAAAAAAACAAAGGGGAAAACTATGGGAGAAAGTAAACAAGGGTATGACATGTACTGTAATGTTAGCAAACATAGTCTGTTCCTTAATTTGTTGGATAAAGACACATTTTTTGTAGTTTTGCCTCTGTACACTATTGCAGTGTATTTTAAATGAAAAAAATCAGTATGGGATTGAAATGTGGCCATTTTTACACTCAAAAATACTTAGACAATTGACTGAGAGTTTCATGTCCAGGTGGGCCTGGAGGCCTCCTCCCTTGTTATTGCATGACAAATGAAGCAGGCAGTGTTGAATTTGGATTACCTTGATTTTCATCATAATTTTAAATGTGAGACCCAAAGAGATGTCAATAGATGTGAAGGAGGTCATCATTAGGCTGAAAAAACAAAACAAACCTAATGATAAAATTACCTTCATGAATGGAAATACAGAAAGTTTGCAAGGGTCGAGGTACAAACCGCACTCAAGAACAGGAAATCCAGATTAGACTTTGGACAGTTGAAACCAAAATGAACTTGTATCAGAATGATGGGAAGATGGAGAAAAACATCTCGTGATCTGAAGCACACATTATCTGTAAAACATGATGAAGGCGGTATTATGACTCATCCATGTATGGCTGCCAGTGGAACCGGGTCACTAATATTTGCTGATGATGTGAGTGCTGATAGAAGTAGCAGGATGAACTGTGATCGTTTGAATTAGCTACACAAGAAAAAAAAAACAGTCTCGCCCAGGTACGCAGGTCATAACAGAAAAGAAAATGATTTAATTCATATTAACAGTTTCAACCATGTACACGCTCATAATTTGTATCTTTGTAGATTTTAAGACATCTTTTTGTTTGGTTGTTCAACATGCGGCTTGTTGCTTATTGTATCAAAGTCTGGTCCTCTGACAAAAAACGTTGCCCACCTTTGTCTTAAACAAACAAAGTGCTCACTTCAAACACATATTCATTGATTTCAAGTCCATTACTGTGATGCAAAGAGGCAAAACTACAACAATTGTTTCTTTGTCTATATCATGTACCTAGTTGTAAATACATGGGAATTGAAAAGAGACAAGTGGAAAACTAAAAGAAGAGGGAAGTTTTAAACCTATTCTTTAAAGTAGCGAGGCGTGTGTCTCCCAAAGTCACACTGGGATCTGGATCTGCAGGAAAGCCCCCTGAGAGGGTGAAGACTCTGCCTCCCATTCTCCTTTAAGAACTACAAATAAGCCTATAATCTGAGAACAAAGTGTACTGATAGCATAATGCCAAGACGTGTTTTAACATGGGGCCTGATCATTCAGAACTTTGTGAGGGGAAAGGTTTAAAATCCAATTCCTAGTCCCTGTCAGTACTCTTGCTGCGTTTGGATCAACTGAAACCCGTTTGGGGAGGTTTTTAAACAGCCCGACACTTTTCCAGCATCACTTTGAAACAGGATGTTTTCACTTTTAACCATATTCCACATGCAAGAAGGCAGACCTATATTTTTGCTAAATGTGAACACTGAAGGATATATCCTGGTCAGTAAACAGCTCCAAGACTCCTCACAGTGTTCGTGTAATCCACAGTAAACACACTGCTATTGTTTTATCCAAACTGAGCGCTTATCAGATACAAAGTCTGAGAAACCAGATAAAAAGGGGGAGGAGGACAACAAACAGCAAATAAAACTATTGTATTTAGTGGGGGTGTGCAGGACTAAGATTAGGGCTTTCAAACAAAACTCTGATAGTTCTTTGGCTGATTAAAAAACTAGAGTGAGGGATTGCTGCCACTCATCTTCTTCAGCCTGTGCTTTGAGGGTTCTGAGAGTCACGTGGGCGGCTCGCGGGTGTTGATTTATTTAAACTTATATATTATATATATATATATATGCAACCAGGTTTCTGTAAGACAAAATAAATCAATATTTTGATCAGTTATCAAGTGATTTATTAACATGGACTTAAAAGAGCCCTAAAAACCCAAAGTTAAGTAATCCAAATTTAATTGTTTTGATCTTTGGCTATAAGGAAAGGGTGTTACAGCCCTTCTTTGTTTTTATTTTTTTATGATTTTCTCATTTTTTGCTGATTTTCTGTTTAGTTTATGTGGTCTGGAAGCAGACAAGGTGTGTAAGGGGACGGGTTTTTGGCGTAATTAGAATTATTATTAAAGTAATTATTAAAGACTGCATCTGTGCTTCCTGGTCCTAACCCTGGGTAGTCATGTTTTCAGAGGTTTAATACATTTAGCTCTATTTATAGGTACAACAGCTCGACAATCTAAAGTGGGATGGATGCCATCTGCAGAAAGTTTGCCAAATTATCGAGATTTCTGCCATCAAAAAGCCATTGTTGATGAACATCTAGGTGGTTTTCTAGATACCAACTGGACATTCAGTAGTTGAGGGATGACATGTGGCTATAAATGCAATCATTGGTCAGATCAGGGGTCAGTGTGGGTGAAGCATGTATAATAATACAGCTTCCTTTATGGAGGGAATTTTGCTAAGAAGCTAATGCCATAAAGATGACTGTTTCAGTCATCTTTATGATTAAAAGATCTCCTCCATTCTCACTGGACAATCAGTTATTGCTTAAAAAATGCGGAGGTATGAAATAATTATTATTTAATTAATTCAATTGTGCATGCCACAAAAACAACCAAGATGAGAAAAGACCTAGACTTTGATTTTTTTTTTAAAAAGTGCCATACTACTGGGGGATGTACAGTAGACAAGCCAAAGAAATCGTTAATAACTAAAATAATTTGTTAATAGCTTACTACTCAATCACATGACAAGAACAGCAAACTGAGGCTACAGTTCACACAGGCTGACCAAACGTGGAAAATAGAAGAAAAACATTACCTGCTTTGATGAGGCTCGATTTCTGCTGCAACATTCAGATGGTAGGCTCAGAATTCAACATGAAAGCATAGATGCAGCCTGGATTGTATCAACAATTCAGGTTGCTGGTGGTTGTTTAACCATTTAGGAGATATTCTTAGTACACTTTGGGTCCCTTAGGGCCCTCTGAGCATTATTTAATTACCACAGCCTACCTGAGTATCCCTTTATGCCCAGTTTACCTACCTTTTGATGACTGCTTCCAGCAGGATAACTAAGTCAAAAAGCAAAAATCATCTCAAACTGCTTTCTCGAACACAACTTTAAGTTCAGTGAACTCAAATTTCCTCCAAAGTCTCCAGATCTCGATCCAATATAGCACAGTTGCAATCTGTTGGAACGGGAGATTTGCGCCGTGGATGTGCAGCCGACAAATCTGCAGCAACTGTGTGATGCTAGCATGTTAAGTATTTTACAAAATCTTCCAGCCCCTCGTGCGATCTTTGCAGTTAAGAATTACAGCAGCTCTGAAGGCAAAAGGAGTCCAACTTGGTACAGTGTACCTAATAAACTGGCCAATAAGTGTCACTATGAATCTTTTCTGTTCAAAGGAGAAACATGTTTTATACAATGCAGCTTTTATTGTGAGTTTTAATGATAGTATACATGTGCTTTTGGTCATATTGTCAGTGTTGTCAGTTATGCACAGTAACAGTCAAGTGTTTTGTCTGTGTAGATTCATCCAAGTCATTGTATTTTGGAGCTTTAAAAAAGGCAACTGGACTTCTTTTTGTTTCTTGAGGACGTTTCACCTCTTATTCGAAGGCTTCTTCAGAACTGAAGAAGCCTGAAACGTCTTCAAGAAACAAAAAGAGCTCCAGTTGCCTTTTTTCAAGATCCAGAGACAGTCAAGTGTTTAAGCAACCTGGCTGCACTTATGATAACCACATGGGGGCAGTATTACACTAGATTTCATCAGAAGCCGTAAGGATGGACGAGAAATCACAGCAAAAGGCAAAAAAAAACTGAGGGCATTTTTTTTAAAGCTACTAAAGGTTATTACTTTCATCATAAAAACACACACACAACTACCTGCTAGATCAGATGCTATAAATTATGAATTATGAGTATCAAGAGAAATGAATGTAATTTGTGAAAAAAGCCCTAATTTTGGGGAAAAAAACAACAAAAAAACACACACAGTCAGTATCACAAAATGTGATTTTTCTACATCTAATCTATTTAAACTTGTGTGGTGTAGCGCAAAGACTGGCCTCTCTCTCTCTCTCAAATTAGATTGTGAACTCTTTTGTGATCAGTGAAATAAAATGCAACGGGAAATGGCAGAGCGCTTTATTTTTAAATTGAGGTGCTTTGTCTTTCAAAAGTGCAGCAATTTCCGAGACGTGTTTTACAATCCAGATTAAGTCAATGATTTACCAGAGAACAGACAGTAAAAAAAGGACTCTGCAGACAGCCTACTATAATAGAATCTTCCAGTTAAGTCTTTTTCATTAAATGACTGGATGCACTTTGAACCTGTTTCTTGTTACATGGAAGCAGATCTTTTACAGAGTCATTTGACTGGACTTAGATAAGCTGCAACACATTCGCAAGCAGAAAACTGTGTAAAACAAGGTGGTAATGGGAACATTAGAAAAATAGAAAAGGTGTACATTTAATATTAACACTTGGTTCCAGATAAAACACTTTGAAAAGTTGATTTCACACAAACAATCACTGGAGTGAAAAAATTGTGTGCCTTTATTTAATATTCTAAAGCTATTGTACAAAAAGTAAAATTAATCTGATTCAAAGGGTGTCAGCGGGAGGCACTGATTGACTTATCATAGCAAAATGAGTAACTGAGCAAGTGAGCCCACAAGTTAATGTACACCTTCAACGTGAAATTTGCCCTGTTGCTTGGAAATCCAGGTGACACTTGTTTGGCATGGAACATCTGCTGCAGAGTGGAGCTTACTGAGCTGCTTCTACTGAGCCCAGGTGCCATTACAGCTGCACTATCTGGCAGCAGTAGCAGTGGCATATCAGAGAGAGAGAGAGATGAGAAATTCTGCAGCTTCAGTAGGCCAACACATTGAGAGTGTGTTTGGGAAATTACGTGAGGAGAATGAGGCATGTTAGTGTGTATCGCATTAACGTGCAGGTAGAGTAGCCTGCGTGAACTAGCTCGCAGGCTTCACATTAATTGTTTTTGTAATTGGACTTAATGATTACTAGTCATGTGAAAAAGAAAGTTTCCAACTCTGCATTCCTATGAAACATTAAGTGCATCCCATGCTTCGACAGTTTATAGAACCACCTTTAGCAGCAATAACTCAAAATAACTGTTTTTGGCATGACTTTATCAGTCTCTCACATCGCTGTGGAGCAGTTTTGGCCCCCTCAGCGTTGCTTCAGTTCATTGAGGTTTGCAGGCATTTATTTATGCACAGCTCCCTTAAGGTGCACTTACCATCTTAATTGCTAGAGAAGCAAAAAGGGTGTACTTAGTTTTTCCTCAGGGCTGCATAGAATGGGGCGATTAGTGCTGCAAAATTATTTGTGTGTGTATTTCAGTAAGTGTGCGTTGCATTTTTCCAACTGTGTGATTTGTGTGCTCTTATTCAGATCCATGTGTGTCTGTAATTAGATTTGTAAATGTGTGAACAAATCTGTAAATCTATCGAGAGATTTGTCAGTGTGTAGAGGAATGTATTTACATGTTTACAAATCTGATTATGCAATCACTCAGTCATTTATTGTAAACCGTAAGATGAGAATTCAGGAACTTTCTTCATTTTCAAGTAGCTCGGTGGCAATTAACTGTTTATTTTTGCATCTATTAAATATAAAGCATTGCACTGTGGGAGTTTGTAAACACAGATTTCTTTTCTATGTGTTTGCTAATAACTACTGTATCTTTGCTTTTACAGTACTTCCATCATAGTTCTTATACAGTATAAAAAAAATTTCTTGCATACACATTATGCTTAATTCGGACACTTCAGTATTCCTCATTCTTGTGTCTGAATCGGAAGCTTAAAATGTGTATTTCTTTAACTTTAGAAACAGAATCTACGTTTTTAATTAATGATCTTAAAATCAAATTAAATTAGAACAAATTTTGGCCCAATGGATTCACTCCACTGCTTCTCACTTGCTGTCCCTGAACTGAGCGGCAGTCTGCAACCACACCTTCTCTACCTGCTCCTTTCCTAACTCCCAGAGTTGCTGGAGAATCTTAACACCCTTCCTGGTCGAAATCATTAGATACTCTGCGTTTTCTGGATGCAAGGTCACAGAGTAACGAGCTAAAACCAAGGACTGGCAAAAGCGGGACAACACCAGCAAATATAGACAATCTTTCTCCGCCTCATTGAGAGGAAGGACACTTTCCCAGCCAGCAAGGACGGGTCCACCCACCTCAATGGGTTTAGGGTGCTCAGTCATCATGTACATGATAGTGATTGCGAGCTCATGAACGTAGTAGCCACAATTCATGTCTCCAAAGTCCAGAATTCCAGTTATCCTATAGCTTTCATTCCCATCAGGCTGCACGAGGATATTGAGGTCATTGAAGTCTCCATGGTTAATGCCTTTGAAAGGAAAATGAAAAAGTGCCGTTGCAGAATCAAAATGCAGTGCACGAGTGACACATTGACACCGACTGTATATAATCAGCCAATGAGAAGCAAGTATGAGCAAGTTCCAAGCTGTGTCAAGGAAGGCAAATAGCACTGTGCACGCTGCGCGAGCAGCTCTCTGGACCCCAAGTGTGAATACTGCATAAACAGCCATTAAAAAAAGGCCTTTAATATTCACCTCTATGTTTTTATGACATTTAACTGAATATCTAAGTGATGATTAAATAAAACAAAGCATGTCACAGGTGAATGTAATGAGTAAATACTGTACACTCACACTTGCGGAAACTAGAGCGGTTGGGATCCACCAAGCTCTTGTACTCCTTGATTACAGACTTCACAACCTCCAGTAGAGGATCTCCATCTAACACGTAGAGGTACTCTTCCAGGAGGATGACGTTTGACAGACTCCACACGAACTTCTCCCTTTTCAAAATGTTAAGATGAGGGTGTTCCATCTTAAAGTAAGGCAAAAATTTAAGACAAATGTAAAATAAACTACCACTTTTTGTTTTACTATGCACAGCAAGGCTTAAAAAATGAGCAATTTCATCTCATCTTTTGCCTTACAGCACTTTTCACTAAAATTCAGTGATTTCTAAATCAGAGGGGATGCTTTTATAAAGGATTTCACAGTATATGATACCTTTTGAAGGACTGTGTCCATTCTAGCTGCTGTTTTCCCCGTTTCATACAGCAGCTGGGGTGTTAAAGGAACCTTAGAGATGGTTATCCCAGGTAGATAAGTCAAGAGTCTCACCAGGTACTTCTGAATGCCATAACCGCAATCTGCCAAAAGTAAGGATATGATTGTTCTTAGGCTTCATTAAATTTGAACATGTATGGCACAGCCATGCTCAAGTACACATTAATCACTAATATAGTCTGTGAGTGATAATATTACTAATTATTTGGATTTTATTGTGTAAGACTGCCCTTTTCTCTTGAGTCATGATGTGTTACTCTACCTCCTGCACAGGTCAGATTGCCTGCACCTTATCTTTACAGATTATCTGAAAATACAACCAGCCAAAGGTCAATTTCAACAACGCGGGACATTTACACAAGGTCAAAGGTACACAGTACTTATGAACATATGACGTATTCCCATATACTACTGTAGTGTGCAAAAGTCTTGAGTCACCCCTCTTTTTTGTATAAATGTTGATTCAAGGAGCCAGGCTTTCTTATAATTTTTTAAATGGTTTTGGAAATAGCTTTCTGAAGCTCTTTCAGAAGTTTTTCTTTTGGCACTGGCTGATTTCTTACTCACTCATGTCTACACATAACGAACAAAGAAGAATCAATTTTAAATTGTATCTTTAGGCACGTTGTTACTAGCAGCCTGTTGCAATAACACATAATTTGCTTTGTTTGGTTAAATGTACAAAAAAAAAGCCACTTTTTTCCTTTTGTCCTTCACTTGTCCAGTTTCCTCAAAATATTTTAAGGACTCTCAGGGAAGAGAAAAAGCTGAAATTTAGGGTCAAATAATTCACATCAATATTTACAGAGGAGTTCAGGAGAGAGTGTTATGGCCCTCGGTGTATTCATTGCAGATTTATTTTTTTCTGTATTCTGTTTTTGTATGAGAATGTGACCTCACTCACTCCCTTTGAGTCTCTCTTTAGGTCTCCTCCTGCCTGATTGAACTCTGATTCTGGCAGCAAATGGTCCTGTCCTCATCCTCCAAACATGACAATTCTGTATGTCTGTTGTTTAAAGACTTTAGCTAGGCCTTGTTCCTCTTTAGCTGGTTTGTATATAGCAGTCGTTGTAAATAGCTTAACTTTATACTCATTATACACATCACTGAAGCAGAAAGGGGTGAACTCCCTCTTTCTAGTGTACATTTTTATTTTTTTTCTCTGTTTTCGCTTAGGTTGGGCACGTCTTTTGTTTGGTTTTGTTCCTTGAACTGTAGCTGGTTTTGTTTGCTATTTCGCTCATTGCTTCACCCTTCATTAATGGATAATAGCCAAGAAACATATTTTTAGCTCTAAATAGCATTATAATCCCATTGGCCTTCAGATCAATCTATTGACCTTGAAGGAGAGGTCAGAGGTCAAATGTGGCATGATATTTGACATCTCTATACAGTATTTTCTATATGTTGACAATACACACTGACCAATAAATCATTAAGATGACCTTGAAGACCTCAGTGAATGTAAGCCAAATTTGAATGGATTGTTTACATGACCCCACTCTACACCTGTACAATGTTAATCAGAATTCATTCAAAACTTTTTGAGCTATTGTATTGTGTTTAAGGACAGTGACACACACACACACACACACACACGCACGCAAACGCAACCAAAAACACAACTCCTTGGCAGAGGTAACAATTGTGATTCACAAGTGAATTTTGACAGAGAAAATGCTCTGAAGCATTTGGACCTCAGACATGAGGAATTTGAGATAAGCCTGACTGAACACCGAGTGTTATGCTGCTGTGACACGAGCTTCACTGTGCATGGATGAAACTTTATGTCATGTCAGATGACATCTCTCAGATCTAAACAATGTGACTGGTCATATACCTATTTCTTCCAGACTCATTAGCTCTCCCGAGGTGGTGGGCAGCGCTGTTTGAGCAGGAATTCCATTCTGCTGGAGGAAGGACATGGCATATGTCTGCACCTCAATCAGGAAGGCGTTCTTGCTGTCCTCTGAGTTCATTATCTTTAGGATATACTCGCCACCCTCACTGGGTGCCACATAGAAGTTCTGGTCATCGTAGCTGGGCAGCGGCTGAATGACTGATGCAGTCAGCCTGTAGAGCCTCTTCACGATCTCAGATGCCTGGGAATGGCTTAAGTCGGGCTTGGCGTGTTTCTGTGCCATTATCGCTGAAATAAAACAACACAAACATTAGAGAAAAAACTTTGTTTTCTATGAAGTGCAACATAAGTTCTCATCTTAACATATTATAACAAACAAGGTACTGCATAACAAACAAGGTAGGTACTGTACCTAAGTGATACTGTAACACTCAGTGTTTTGTTTATTTTCAGTATATTAAATCATTGCAATGTGTTAAATGTTACATGTTAAATCAGATTGTTTATGTGTTATGTAACAATTTTGTGAATTTTAGAGTCCTCATTATTACCACTAACCCTGACACGTTTTTCTTATTGTTACAACTCAGTCAACCGTCAAAAAACATTACACAATACTGGCATTGGCAAGCTTGACTGGGACTGGTGTGGAGGGACACACCAATAAGCTGTATTCACTTCTGCTCAGTATTAATTTCAGCTTTTTTTAAACTGCTTATTAGTAGAGACGATTCTTCTGAAGGTATGCAGTGCTTTGAAAACTATTTTCCTCCTTCCTTCCTGCCTGTCTTTTTTTCTTTTTTTTTTTTGTTTAAAATGTGTTATCAAACACATTTTAATGATAGAAAATGATAATCCAAGTAAATACACAATGTTGTTTTTAAATGTGTTTAATAATTTAATTCAAACTAATTAGTTTGCTGCTGGAAGCACTGAAAATACAGCCACTCAGTTACAAATAACACAGCTTTTCAATACATACAGTACAATTTGATTTCAAGTGGGCCAAACCTGTAAACTCACTGCATGTTCTGAAAACATTCACATTTTCCCATTTAATGAGCAACCCCTTTAAAAAAGAAAAAAGATGAACTGACTCGAATGTCTGCAGAAAAATAAGAGCAGCTTCAACAACATGTCTGTTTTTACACCCACATTTATTACTGTAAGTCGACTGTCTTGTACATTACAATCAGTTTACAATTTAGAGATCAAAGCTGAAAGCACAAAACCATCACATGTAGTTTTTCTTAAGTAAACAATAGTCATTTGTGTCTTTATGATTTAAATGATTTGCCTACATCATGAGTAATTAATGACTTCACTGGTATAGTCACACTTTGCAAAGCTTGGTGAAATTCTTCCCTGTGAAAGCTGAACTAAAACTTACTGTCACACACGGCTCCAAAAACTTGAAAGATAGATAGATAAATACTTTATTAATCCCCACTGGGAGTAATTCATTTGTCCCACAGCAACTACAAAAGTGTTCAAAACAACGATTTGAGAGCACGTCAGATCTGATACTGATAAGGACTGGGTAATGTGTTAGGAATGGAAAGATGCCACCTTGTTTGATGGAAATGAAAATTATCACCCCACAGGGGGCTGAATTCAGAGACGACCCCACCCCCCAACCCCCAAAATAAAAAACGAAAAAAAACAAAGACAAACAAGAGCACCACCTAGCAGGGCAAAATATGCCCACTGAACTGTATTAACCCTGTTCTCCCACGAAAAACAAAGACTTAATAATTTTGTGACCTTGACCTCCAGGAGTTGATCTCTGCATAGAAGTCCTGACATGGAGAATAATCATGCAAGGTTTCATCTAAATCCTTCAAACCCTTTATCATATATGAATTGCACATGAAAAAACTAACAAAAAAACAAATTGCCTCATTGTCGGCCCTCCAGTGTTGTTAATTTCATTAACACCAAACCAGTTGAAACTAATTAACAACCCCCTCTGCTACTTAACTGAAAAGCTCAGTATGTCAGTGCTGTTACAAACTGTAGCACATTTGATTTGGGGCAGAGCTCTGCCCCAAATCAAACGTGCTCTGTGAAGAGCACAAATGTGCTCTGTGAAGAGGAAGACTGTGCGGACAAACTTGGATCTGTAGTCAGCATGAACTCCACTGGACTGAATTTCTGGCACTTGCAGTTCCTGCTGAAAAAAAAAAGTGTTGAGGTAATTTTTTTCTGTCTTTATGTATGAAATAATGTTAGAACATTGTTTGTAAAGTTCCTGCTGATTATGACAAACTCATTTAATGTGACAAAGGCCCCTGGAAGAAAGCTTTTTATAATTTTCTTTGGCCATTTTTGACCAATCACTTATGTAGCGGCAGCACTAAAGGCCATTTTCATAGCAGAAATTTTGGTTTGGCACAGTTGGATATGAGATTGTGACATTATTTTAAATCACTTAAGCCTGTAAATTGACAAGGGGCTGTTCATGTGGGTGGTTTTTGCAAATGACCCACTGTGTTTGTCTCCGGTTATGCTGTGGAAAACTGCGTCAGGATTTGCAAGTTTTGCAAGAAACTGTACCATACCTGACCTGATCATAGCGAGCCCTTCAACTTCTGTTGAAGTCACAGTTGAAGGAAACGGGAGAAAATAAAACTGCAGATGGAATATTAGAATATTGGCCTGACAAATGTGGTGGGTTTACGAATATGCTTTCCCCCCCTCAGAAAAACATTGTCTGGGCTCAGAGACATTAATGCTGTTGCACCTATATGATGGGCCAGAAGTGAGCAGGCTCAAAACTTATTCAAATAATCTTCCAATTTCATGACACATCACTCTGGCCTCTAGCTAGCTGCTGTTAGATGGTGATGTTAATGATTTTTTTATTTTTTTTAATTTTAGCTAATGGCTTTAGTTAGCTCATTTCTGCCACTGGATGTAAGAGTTTGATAGGTAAACATAATCTGTTCCCAGTTACGGATAACATTTTATTGTTTTACAAAGCTCCGGTACAAGCTACTTATGACAGCTACATAAAAAAACATAAACATGTACTTACAGCAAACATTTGGTAAATCCACTGCGGTTTGTCCATCTCTGGTCCATCCTGTACTAAGCCTGAGAAAAAGCCTGAGTCCGTGACCCTTAACCCAGGGCTAATGAAAGCGTCGCCTTACAAACAACTCTCCACACTCATTTGGATCTGCCAGAAGTGTACTGTAACAAATTTCAAGTTAAGAAAACAGCCACTTTAAAAGCTGGGTGACTTGTAACTGATGTATTTTGAGTGCTTCTGTAAGAAATTTCAGACTTTTTAGCCATTATGCATGTTTATAGGTTTACAAATGTGATTACACACACATTCTGAATCCACATTTATTTATTCGTGTACTCCTTCACAAATTTGGCACAGACCTACAGATTTGTAAAACTGTAAACAGATCAAAACACACACACACAGACCTGAATTTGCACACACAGTTTTCAATATGCACATGCACACAAATCTGCACACAGATCAACACGTGGACTGACATACACACAAGCGCGTGCACACACATCATTTTGATAAATAATGAGGCATTTCTAAGGAAGGTAAGGAGAGAGATGCAACAATGAGACTACAGCCATCTGTAGTACACAGTGGATGCTCTGTCATGTTTTGCGGCTGCATTTCAGCCAGTGCTGGGGATCTCGTCAAAATTGCTGAAAATATGAATGCAAAAAAGTACATTCAGGCTTTGATCCACCATGAAATACTGTGTGCCCGTTTGGCAGTGGCTTATTTTTTTAGCATGACAATGCATACATAGATGGCCTCTTTTACATCTCTTTCATAACATTTGTCTTCCTGGTCTGGGAAGTCTTCAGTAGTGTTACAATCCCATCCCAGGTGGATCAACCCCCACTCATACCTTACTTCAGGCGACCTCAATAGGTCACATGATATAGGATGGGGTCAAGGTCCCCTTTTGGGTTTAGAACTGAAGGAGCCTCTTGGATGCGAGGTGAAACAACTTCAAAAATGCAAAGAAGTCCAGCTTCTTTTTTTAAGCTCTTAAGATTACCTGTTTTGCTTAGTCTACAATTTTAAACCCAAGCAGCTCCAGTTTTTTAACAAAAACACTGATAATACAGCAGCACCTAATTAAAGTTTAAGCCTTTAAAACACATTCAGTTTTCACTTTGACTGTGTTTTAGGTTTGCAAAATTGCATTAGTCTTTACAGAAGAGAATATCCAAACTAAGAGTCAATGTACGCTGAGTGGCAAGCAGAAAGTGGACTCAAAAGCAGTTCTCACAAGACAGAGAACTTACTGTAAATGTAGTTATATTCCAGAATCATGTGGATAAATATAGTGTAGATACACTGGGCTGGACCACAGACAGAAATACTCTGAGGAGGCTAAGAGGAAACCAGAAGCCACATGGGAATACACAAAGCTAAGGAACACACAGCGAGGAAGGACGCCACCGCCAACAACACGACAAAGAACAAAATCAGCGCAATAAGACACTCCGGGGACCACACCTGAAGCTAATCAATGAAGACAAGACCAGGGATGCAAAACAAAATACAAAATACTAGAAAGTGTCAAAATAAGACAGAAAGTAAAAAACAGAGTGCAGGACTAAGATGTGAACTTGAAAAATTTTAATGTGAAACCAGACAGCCATGGGAACAGAGATGGAGTCAAAACCATGCAAAGAAACACAAAGGAGACAGGAAACTCAGACACATTAATGAACATAACTTGAGAGACAACACACCACAGGGAGGGAACACTATACTGGGGAACAGGAAGATATACCTGCAATATAAGCTCAATAATCTCAGAATAACAAAATAAACAAACCCAGAGTCCAAAGCTCAAAACACTGGGCAACTAGTCCAGGACCATGGTCTTTGAAACAATTGAAATAATTAAAATAAACTAATTTAGCATAAGCTTAAAAGTAAAAATAGAATAAAATAGCTTTATTGAGATTTTATGTCATATATAATGAAATTACAGTTGTTCCTCCATTTGTGCAGCAATATAAGTATATAGTTATAGTATGTAGTAGACAGAAAACATAAATAAAAACTTTGTACACATCTGTTTAAGTTATATTTACACAGCTGAGGAATTATATTTACACAGTTATGGATAAATATCACAGTGAATAAATACACTTATCAAGAATATGAGCAAAAAATAAATAAATTAGTAGTAAAATTTTTGACTGGTACTGTATTTGTATGATATGAGTATGAATATGAGCCTGGATATCAACAATAGCAGCAGTTTGATCGTTATTGCACACAGTATAAACAAATAAATAAATAAATAAATAAAAACTTACCAAGTGCTGCGTCAAGTCATTCACGCCACACGCACGCACACGTACACGCACGTACACAAAGTTTTCTTTACCAGTTCATAACTTGTTGATATGCATTTCTATGCAATAAATAAAGACGTGCAAAAAAAAGTAGGAAACATGTTGGACCTACCTCAGGCTGCTGTGTGCTGCCTTTGAGTTAAAAAAAAGATCAGGATTTCCTAGCGGTACCTCAGCCAGCCTTTCGGAACCAGCCAGCCGCTGCGCGTCTCTTTCCGGCTCCTTTCACAATAGAAGCGGCCAAAAAAAAATCATTTTAACGCATTTCACTACCGTTTTTGCAGCTAAAATCTTATCGTTGGTTTTACTAGTTGTGGGATAACCATGTTTGTTTGTTTGTTTGTTGACTGGTTAAAGCTGTCAAACTGATATCTGATATCAAAACGATACTTTCTACAGTTCGCGTCCGATAGAAAGAGAATTTAACAATTAATAAAATTCCATCCATCCATCCACTCACTTCCGTTTATCCTGTTTTAAAAATTAAATATAAGAATATGTTTTTTGATTGCACCGTATTTTACCGTGATATTGTTTTAGCTATTTTAAATCGAAAAACCTTTTTCGTCTCACACGTACCATTTTTTTTTTTTTTTTTTTTTTTTTTTTAATTTATTTTCTTTCTTTTTTTCAATCTAGTT
>VUQK01024288.1:126414-156333 GCA_015106715.1 Bujurquina vittata
AGCTGAGGCAGGAAATGCATTCGTTTGGATTCCTGTTTGAGGAAAACAAGGAGCTTCATTGGGGTATGAGTGTGAAATGAGCTGTATTATCTTTTTTTTTTTTTTTTTTTTTTTTTTTTAAAATTTATTTTATTATTTTTTTTTTTTTTTTTGTTTTATTTTTTTTTTTTTTTTTTTTTTAAGATATGATGTTCCAGGTATTGGACAACTAGGATGACTGAACAAAGTTTTGTCTGTAGAAAGGTGAAACCGAAATTAAGCTCTTTTTGTTAGTCCTGAAATCCATGAACTGATTGATAATGATAATGAGTTCAAAAGAAAAGAGAAGCCAGCTGAATGGGAAGCACTGGTGCAGCTTCTCCCGAATTTCCCTGGGGCTCACAGAGTGCAAGAACATCACTGAAGACACACTTTTTACATTCTCGGCTTGACTTTTTCCCACCAGATCTGATGGGAACATTTTTGAGCACGCTGACGTTATTACATTTTACAGAAATATGCTTTCTGGTATTGTTTTCTAGTTTTTTGTTTCAGAATAAACACATTAACAATTTTGGTTGGAAATAGTTAAAATTCTGGACACTGTGGTTATATACAGTACCAGTCAGGATTGTCCAAACCTTTGACTGATACTGCAAAATGTAAGGAAATTTGTGTTTGGTTGAATTTATTTTTAGGGAAGCCTCTTTATTTCCCCTTAAACAACACAACATTTGTAAGGAAGAATGCATTTGTGAGCAGCAGAAATGACTATGAAAAACTTGCCAACCAGCTTATTCTGCTATTGATTCATGTTTGGTGTGATTTATTGGAATGGACGATTAAAGTCTGAAGAAACTAGACATATGGAGGCAGTCTGATAAACGCTGCTCTGTGGGCTGTCATCTTGTAGGATAGAGTTCGGCCCAGACTGTGGAGATATGGGATTGCCACCAGTTGCAGAATCTCATCTTGATATCTCTCTGCATTGATATTGCCTGCAGTGATGACAAGCCTGATTGTCAGCACCTGGGCTACCAGATGCTCAGCTGCCATGAGAACAGTACTTGTCTCACTGCACTATACCAAATGTAAACGGGGGAGCGGGGGGGTTATGGTGTGGGGTTGCTTTTCAGGAGTTGGGCTCGGCCCCTTAGTTCCAGTGAAAGGAATTCTTAATACTTCTTCAAACCAAGACATTTTGGACAATTTCATGACCATAAACACACTCCTAAACACGTGGAAAGCCTTCCCAGAACAGTTGAAGCTGTTATAAGGGTGGGCCGACATCATTTTAAACTCTACGGGTTAAGAATGGATGTAAAAGCAGATGAGCAAATACTTCTGGCAATATAGCGTATGTAATCATGGATGTAACAATAGAGGAATAAAGATCCCCCTCTGTCCCAGTCCTATGCACTCCACTCCACCTGCATCCTGCGTGCTAGAATGGAGCACTTCCACCCATTTTGAGAACACATCAACAAACACCAAGCAACACTTTTTAACTTCACATGATACGAGTTTAGTGAAATCTATTTGTGGATGATCAAAATGTTTATCCGGCAGTTTAAATAGTTCACATCGGCCTCATGGTCCTGATGTTTTTCGTGATGTTGTTCAAATTAAAAATGCATTGCGCTCCATCTGTCATTCTGTGTATATTCATGATTTGGCCTTTGGCTTGTTCTGAAAAACACATGATAGACTGTAGTATCACAACAGTAGACTACCACTCCTGTGATAGAGATACAGGTTTGAATAACTATAACTGGATAACTGCCCAATACTGCATCCAGAACTTGCAGTTCAACCTCTGCCAAAAATCCAACTTTCTCATGCTACAAACAGAATATTCTGTTTGCCAAACAACAAACTATAAAACATGTTTTTATAAGAAAGACTTAATAAGAGATATAGATATCATAGTGTAATTGCTCACTGGCATTTTTGTTATTTCTAGAATTGAAAGTCTAGATTTGCGGTTAATGTTGTGTCATGAAAAGCCACTTGTCATCAGCTGTTTAGCCTGGCTCATAACCTCTAGGCATCACAGCCAGCTGGCATGTCAAACAATGTCAAAAACTGGTGGATTTCACTGAAAGGACAAGCTATCATACTGTCATGGTTATAACACAATCTACGCTGGCACCACAGTGCCTAAAACAAGAATTCTGACAATCCAGCTCAGCATGTCTATCTTTTCAGTCTCACTGGAGGGACTTGCATGGAACGCATGCAGAATTAAAAGGATAAAATCTTGGCTCTGAGAGGTAAATCATGTTGACAGCAGGAGCACATTTTTATTTAAATGTTTTGGCCTAAATGAAACACCCCCAATTTGTAATGTTTAAATAATCTCTGACTGTCTGTAATCTCCACTTTACATATTGCTATTCTTTCTGGTGATTTTTTTTTAACCATTATTAAAAAAAATAGACAAAGATCTTTTTTTGTTTATTTTATTTTATTGTTGTTTGTTTTGTTTTGTTTTTCTCCAGACCACGCTAAGGACATGCAAAAGGTAAGGGTGATCACTTAATATGCATCTGTCCTGCCAGGTGCAGGTAAACATCTGTTCAGTGAAGATTTGTCATTCATGAAAAACCAAAATGCCATGAGATACCTGTCTGCCACTAAATCATTCATTTTTGCCTCCTGAAATGAGGAGTTCATTAAAATGCCTGGTAATGAAATTACTTTCCAAAGGCCAGCTGTTAACTGAATCCGGCACTGTAAAGTGTGATTCAGCTGCCAGATAATAATGCTGCATTTATCCAATGAATATAACTTACACATTATCTTGGGTAAAGTATGGACTGGTTCTTATACAGTGCCTTTCTACTCTGGCCTCACACAAACACCTCTGCTGTCTGTAGCACAGAGGAGTGCAAAGATTTTAGTTCATGTTGACATGACAGCATCACACATAGCGTAGACGCTTTTAATGGTGTGATGGTTATCCTGCTGGAGATAGTCATCAGAAGAATGGTCATAAATTACATAACAGAGGAAGGCCGTGGTGTTTTTTAACCGCAGACCTCACCTCATTGTAGTCTGTTCTTGTCCTGTTTGATAGCTGATCCAGATCATACAGTGATGGATGTGCAGAGAACAGACTGGATTATTGCAGTGTAGAAATGGATTGATAAGTCCTGAGCCAGGTTGAGCTTCCTCAGTTGGTGCACGAAGTACATCCTCTGCTGGGCTTTTCAGGTGATTGTGGAACCCAGAAAGCTGAAGGTTTCCACAGCAAACACAGAGTAAGGTGAAGGGGGGGGGGGGCAGTGGAGACTACAAACATCAGGGCGATGTAGTCATTCAACCCAGTGACAGAGGGTTTCTTGGAGACTGGGATGATTGCAGAGTGCAGATCAATGTGAAGATGGGTAGGCGCTCACAAAGCAGTACCGATATATAAGTGTAAGGCATTACTATTCCCTGGTCTTTTCCCTCCTGAAGAGTTGTCACATCTTCTTTACATGTCCTAGCTTATTGCAACAACAGTAAAATCTTATTTTTCAAAACAGCCACATTCCTGCTATTTGACCTGAGTAAAATGGAACAATTTAATGTTGCTGATGCAATTACCTGCTGCTTTAAAACTGGTTATTCAGCAGTTTTATAGGAGCAATCTCACAGTTTGCAAAAAGCAGATTAAAGACTTAGTGTATTTGTATTTTACCTTGGAGCACTATGATGGAATTTCCATGCTCAGACACCCTCTCTATTTTTAATATTAGGCTTAAAACTTTGCTTTTCGATAAAGCTTACAGTTGGGGTTGGCTCAGGTGACCCTGAACCCTCCCCTAGTTATGCTGCAGTAGGCTTAGGCTGCTGGGGGGTTCTCATGATGCGCTGAGCATTTCTTTTTCACTCATCTCTTTTCACTCTGTGTGTTTATAGACAACTATTGTCTTTTGTCATGTCTCCCTCCCTCACCCCTAGCCGATCACAGCAGATGACTGCCCCTCCCTGAGCCTGGTTCTGCAGGAGCTTTCTTCCTGTTAAAAGGGACTTTTCCTTCCCACTGTCGCCAAGTGCCAAGTAGGGGGTCGTTTTGGTTGTTGGGTTTTACCTGCAATTATTGTAGGGTCTTTACCTTACAATATAAAGCGCCTTGAAGCAACTTTTTGTTGTGATTTGGAGCTATATAAATAAAATGTATTGAATTAAATATAAAAAACACATTAGAACAGTGCAATATCACTCCAACCTCAAGTTTCTCTTCAGGTTGTGTAAAAGAACACACATCATTAAAAAGATTCCTTTCGTGCCATCACTCATTATATCTCTGTGTGGACTGTACTTCCCCAGAGACTTGGTACGCTTTAACATCATGCTTGGGAAAGACATAACTCATCGTCACCAATGACTCGTGACTCAGATGATGGTATTCAACTCTTAGTTATCTTTTAGTGACCACTCATCAAAGAAAATATTCCTTCACAGACCCTTCCTTTTGATTGAGACATTTGACCCTAAAAATTCACTCTGTACAACTGTTAGTTTTAAAACAGCTTAAAACAGAATGGATAGAAGTAACAGCCGTGATATTACAGTAATTCTAATCCATCAGTGTAATCAGTCTAGTATTGCAAAGATTTTTAGTGAAGTTAGTATGCTTTGTTGTGTCATTATGATATGCAAGGAGCAGGCAAGTAGTTTCCCAGACCACCAGGAATCACCATGTAGGTTGGTTGTTGGATAATTTCTTTGCTCTAGCATTGTCTGCTTCTGTCTTCTACACTTATCTGTGTATAGTTTCAATCAGTACATTTAAAACAACATTAACATAGGTAGATAATAATGCAAGTGGCATCAATTTTGCAAGGTAGGAGAAACCACTCCTGCGTCCTGGTTCAGATAAAAATAACCTTGTAAAATGTCAAGTTACCACTCTATCCTGTACAAAATAACTGTAGGAAAATTGTTAGCCCAGCTACATCAAAAGTTTTGGAAAAGGTCATTTTTAATGTTTTAGAGATTTGCATAAAAAAGCATTTGCTTTTTCCAATTTATGTTGGAAAAGATTAAATTTGCTCTATCATCACCCTAAATGCTCAATCCTGTGTAATTATAAATCATAATTCATGTCTGGATCAGTGAATTGACAAAATAAACATTCAAAGATGCAAAATATGATTACATACATGGCCACATTCATTAATAGTATATATATAAATAATTAGCGAGAGAGAGCGAGAGAGCCTGTACTCTTATTTTGAAAGTTCAGTCACAGCTCACCAGTTAGCACCTCCCTTCCTGTGGCCTGGTCAGTCTGGAAAAAGCTGGAAATTCTGATACTCCCCCTCACCAGACTGCAGCTGCCTGAGAAATAGGTCATGTCCTGTCACACTGCTGGTTTACTGGGGCTGCACAGCAGTACCTGGAGTCAGCTGCTGTTGTGTGCTGCAGTTCAAGATAATGGCATTTAATTTCTTTCAAACTCTTTGTAGACACAGCTGACATCTCTACCGTTATTTATTGTCACAAAATGTATTTGTGTAATTTTAATTGCGTATTTAAGAGATTGTGGGTGGCCCTCTTTATCTCTCATTAAGTTAAACATTACGTGTGATGTTTGTGAGAAGCTAGCAGAAACAGGCCTGTAGTCAACCACTGAAAACACAGGATTTTAACACATTGAAAGGCTTTTAGACTGTCCTTAGTTTTCATTATCACAACCCATATGTAAACAAAACACGACTCAGTCCGATACACTCCCTGACTGTAACCCTCCCGCTGATCTTCAGGGTGGAGAGGCCTGACTATGATGCACATGCCATGAAACCTGGCTGTGTGGACAGGTCAGAACTGTTCAAATGAACTCAGAAATGACTTCATCTTCACTTGCACGCTGAATGCTGCAGGCAGTCCGTGCACTGGGGGAATGTTTCATCACTGGATTCAACTCAATGTATTCACCACAGTGAATGCAGACTGGCTCGTAACCACAGGCATAGTGGGCAAAAAAAGCCAATCTTGCATCAGTCATTTTCGGGGATGACTGACAAGCATCATGCATGTTATAATATGACTCCACAGGTAACAGGCTGTAGATTACATTTTGCCGTGTTTTGGTGCCAGGCTGAGACCGCCAGTAGATTTTTGTTCAAATAATGAATTTTCTTCTGAATCGTTAAATGTTTTGGTGAGAGCAATTTAGATATGCGGGCAGTGGGCAATGATCTAATACTTTCATTCCCATGACCTTAGAGGGTGATCTAACTGTGGTCTTGATTAAATGCTTGGTGCATGCACAAACAATATGAAAATTTAGGTGGGCGTACATTTTACCTCCACCCAACAGTACTGAACCTTCAAAAATGTTCCTAGTTGCAATGTGCTGAAGAAGTTACAAAGACTGGTACATTAAGTATTGATTTATACTCCAGAGAGAGAGAGCCTAAAGTTAAAATTAATTTTGCACTAGAAAGACAGCAAGTATATCAGATGGTAGCAATGATTGTTTTAGTGTGCGGAAAAAAAACATTTTAAATCAAATGTGCATGATTTTACACTTTTGATGGCGCGGTGGGGTGAGCCACAGTTCAGTTGTTTTTGAAGAATGTTCTACCTCAGACACCTCAAAAAAATTAGAACTGTGCATTGACTGTCTGATCCAAGGGGACAATTTCACTGTGTCGCACTGTGAGTGTCAAAAGTAAATAAATCAGAAGAAGCATGCTCTCAGTCGTGCTTGTCTCCTGTTGTGTCGTCTTTTGGGATACTGCGGACTCGTTCGCTACAGACTGCTGAATGTTGTCTGATTTGTAGGGAAATATGAAAATGTGTCTGTTTGACACGAAAGTTGATATTTGTTCTCTGTGCAGGTCCGAAGTCCATAATGAAATAGCATACAGAGTGTCTAACCAGGCAACATGGGACTTTCAGAGAGCTACAGGCATGGACAAAATTGTTGTTACCTTTTCCGTTAAAGAAAGAAAACCCCACAAAGATCACTGAAATAACTTGAAACTGGCAAAAGTAATAATAAAAATCTTACTGAAAATTAACTAATGCAAATCAGACGTTACTTTTGAATAGTGGCTCAACAGAATAATTTAAAAAAATAAACTAATTAAACTGGCCTGGACAAAAATGATGGAACCCTTGACTTAATATTTTGTTGCACAACTTTTTGAGGCAAACGCCGCAATCAAGTAATTTCTGAAACTCTCGATGAGACTTATGCTTCTGTCAGCAGGTATTTTTGCCCACTACTCCAGCTGTCTCAGGTTTGAAGGGTTCCTTCTCCAGACTGCATGTTTCAGCTCCTTCCACTGATGTTCAATAGCATTTAGAGCAGGGCTCATTGAAGCCCACTTCAGACTAGTCCCGTGTTTTTCTCTCTGAGAGAGAGAGATTTCTGACAATGGTTGGCAAATTTTCACCCCTTTATAGTCTTGAGATTTTATTGTACCCTAAACAGTTTCAAGGCACCCTGTGCCAGATGCAGCAAAGCAGCCCCAGAACATAACCAAGCCTCCTCCATGCTTCATAGTAGGTACTTTTCTTTGTATACTTCATTTTTGTGTCTGTGAACAAAGAGCTGATGTGACTCCAAAAAGCTCCAGTTTTGTCTCATCTGTCCAAAGAACATTGTCCCAAAAGCTTTTTGGTTTGTCAATATGCATGTGACTAATTCCAGTCTCACTGTTGAAAGTACAGTACCATTCAAAAGTTTGGACACACTCACCCACTTATATGAATGGGTAAGTGTGTCCAAACCTTTGACTGGTACTGTACTTTTAACAGTGGTGTCCTCCTCGGTAGTCCACGTTGGCTCAAACAGCGATGGACAGTGAGATTTGACACTGCTGTAACTTGACCTTCTTCTCTGGAATTTGTTCTGGGCTCTTTGGTTCGATAAGATAAGGTTTATTTGTCACATGCACAGTTATACACAATACAACGCACAGTGAAATGTATTTTGTACCTGCAGCTAATAATAAATGATAAAAAATATATAGTGTTAGTCCTCAGGCAGTGGTAATGCCAGCCTGACTGGAGCAGGGAGAAGAGAGAGTGTCTGGGGTGGCTGGGCTGTTTAAGGATCTTCTTAGCCTTTAACCTCCAATGCTTGGTGTACAGTAAATGTTCTGCAGGTTAGAGAGGGTGGTTCTGATGGCCCTTACAGCTGAATGAACCACCCTTTTAAGGGCCATGAAGTCCTGTTTGGGGCAGTTTTCTATCAGGGTGTTGACGCTGGATGCTGTTTCATTGTGAGATTTGTCCCACAACAGCGGTGTCATCAGCAACTTTATGATGACATGGCCTCACAGTCATTGGTGTACAGCGAGTACTGCAGAAGGCTGAGCACACAGCCCTGGGGGGGATCTGTTGTTGAGGGTGATGGGGATGAGGTAAGGTGACCCACTTATACCACTTGTGGTCTGCTGGTCAGAAAGCTGTAAACCCACCTGCACAGGGAGGTATCCAGGCCCATGTCTAACAGCTTGGAGCTGTAGTGTACAAACAGTACTCTCACATAGTTCCCCTTACCAGTGTTCAAATGGGAAAGGGTGTTGTGGAGAAGGAAGGTTGCGGTGCTGTCTGTGGAGCTGTCCAGCAATGTGGATCTGTATGCAAACTGTGGGTGAAGAGTGGTGGGCAGTGAGGAGGTGACGAACGTCTCTCATCACAGAGGTGAGCGCTATGGGCTATGAGCTATGTGCCATGAGCATGGGGCCATTCGCATTATTCATCTCTTTGATTTGTCATCTATTTTCCTGTTGCAGCCACGTCCAGAAAGATTGGCTACAGTCTCGTGGACCTAAAACGTCTGAATAACATGTGGAACAGGAACATCAAGGTAATTGGAGATGGTCCTATAGCCTTTTCCTTTAACATACTTGTGAATAATTGTGTTTCTCATCGCCTGAGACAGCTCTCTCTTTAGTTTTCTGTGGTTCATGCTCAGTGTGGTAAACACCATGATACCAAACACCAAAGTGATTACTTTCTGCCCTTTAAATAGGCAGACTTACTGATTACAAGTTAGAAAACACCTGTGATGCTAATTACAGGACACACCTTAGTTTAACATGTCCCTATGGTCACCTTATTTTCATATTTCCAGTGGTACCATCATTTTTGTCAGTTTCATTAGTTTGTTTTTTTTTTTAAATAATTCTTTTGAACCACAATTCAAAAGCAATTTCTGATTTTCAAATTTCAAATTATTTCAGTGACCGTTGTGGGGGTTTTCTTTCTTAAATGAAACGGTACCAATATTTTTGTTGATGTCTGAATGTTTGGCATGATGGAAGTGATACTAAGCAGTATCAGAAGACAAATTTAAAGGAATAGAAGACACATTCAGATAAAGCAGATTTAAGAGTAATAAAACCAAGGATCGGGGAAAAAGTATAAACATTGAATGCAGAAAAACAGCACCTAGTTAACTTTTCTAGTATTGTTCAGCTTACTAGCAAACAACCTGTAGAGTCACAAGATGAATGGCCTTAAAAAATGGCATCCACTCAGTGGATGCTTCTTCCTGCACAGACACGTAACCAAAAACGATGCCCAACTCTTAACAAGGTTTAAAGAAAACTACCATCTAAATGTGGTCCAAGGAAATTGTGTTGAAGTATATTGTACAGTCTACAGAATTAAGACTGAAAGCTGAATTTCTGTTTGATGTGTGAGTGTGAAGCAAAGGGAGCCCAGCTCCAGCCCAGTCATTTTTCACATTGTTTGCAGTGGAAAGAACTGTGCATGTGGATTTAAATGTCTACTTGTGTTTTGAACATTCATGTCTAAGAGTCTGATGTGCAGGAAGGATGACAGAAAAAAGGGAGCACACGTGTATGTGTGTGTGTGTGTGTGTGTGTGTGTGTGTGTGTGTGCGCGCGCGCTGTATGTATGTATGTGTGTAACTGTGAGTGAGGCTGGAGCAGAGAACGACAGACCAGGAGGAGAGTGGACTAAAAGAGCCGCACGTTGTTCAGATTCAAGACTCCAATCTGGGTTTACGCAAAGGAATACCAACAATACCAACACACACCGGAGGTAAGAAAATTTATACTCGCTATAAAGCTTAACATTCTGCAGTCCAAAGCTAAAACAGTGTAACGTTTCTCCACTATCTGTTATAGGAATCCTTTCACTATTCAAGCTTTAAAAATCTTGGGTGTCATTATTTTGTCAACCAGATAATTAATCTACAATTCTTTGTGATAACCTGTAGTAGTTTTGTTTTTTGTTTTGAGGACCATAGTAACAGTATTTTAACAGCGTCACTTTTTGGAATTACAGATACTTAATGTCCTTATATTATTATATGGTCAAAATGGTCAAGTGAGCATTTACCTTTGGTCTGCAATGTATGAATACATATTACTGCATCATTCAATTTCAGTACTTGATTGTGATGAAACCAGATATGTTTTTCTATCAGTTATTCTCTTACTTAAAGGTTTTTTGCATGAAAAAGGCTGAAAATGAAGCTAGAGTTTAAATTGAGTGTTGCTGTAGTCTTCATTTGTCTAGGTCCTTTTCTTTTAAATTGAGCTTGGTTGCAGGGGAAAGCATCACTGAATCAAAAGAACAAAAGGTTCATTTAAAAAAAAGCCTAACATTTGTTTTACAAGCACTACATACAAGTGTTTTTATGAATACAAAATTATCTGTTTCTGGCTTTGGAAGTGTTACATCTTTTTTTCCTGGTGCATCAGCAATCAATTAGTTCATCTTCACACAATGTAAATTAGATGTACTGTATGACACAAAGTCTTATAGGTCCTTTTTTGTGGCATTAACTCCATCAGAGACCAGTAAATTATATGACTTGTTTAGAAACAGACACGTTATGTGGAAAAGGGTAAAAATAGTGGCATAATAAATCATGGACATTCCAAATGTGGAAAAGAGAGAGAGAGATTTGTTCTGTGTGGATTCGTATGTGTGTGGTGTTATTAAAGGGATGGTTTAAAATTATTCATAGCCAGGTAATCCAAATTCAGCATTTTTATGATTGTAAAAACACTCCAGTCCACCACGAAATGACATTTTTGACTTTCATAAGAGGCGTGTCATGATAACTTTGCTGAGGCAGAATGTTATTTTTGTCTGTAGACTTTTCTGAAGGCAGATGCTCGTGATTTGCACTCATGATTTTGATTATTCGGGACATCATGCTAGAAAAGTGAAAAGTATAATCTCTACTCTAGAGACAAAAACCATGACAACTGCAGCTCCGCAGAGTGGTAAAAGCTTCTGGGCAACATATGGATTGTGGTGCTGTGTTAACAGTTGCAAACTAGATCATTGATTTCTTTGCTCACTGGTCTAGAAGAGTGAGCAATCAACATTCAAAAATAGGGAAAGTGTTTCCATTTGATGCCAGAAAAATCCAAATTACTTACCTCGGTCTCTCAGGTGGAAATGAAAATTATCCAATTTTGTGAAACATTTACATTTACATTCTCTATTTTTTTTCCTGTTTAAAATCTGTATATTTAATTAAGTTTGATGCAATTCAGTTCAACTGACTACATTTTAGGGCTGTATTTAATTGAACAGCTTAATGAATCTTTGTTAATCTTTGCTACAGCTGCCAGACAGGACCAGTTTTAAAAATACAGTTCAGGGCGTTATGCCAGTGTTGTGGCACCAAAGTAAGTAAATAAGTCTAATTGCAAGATTCATACATAGCAGTGTCAGGGAGGTTCACTTTCCCCAGAGTTTTCCGGGCAGACATTCACTTAAAGAGTCAGAAAGAAATGTCACTCCAAGGTCTTTCCTCTGCAGTCAAACCGCAAACGCTTTCCCTTTTCATCCTTGTCTGTGCATTCTTGCATTTAGATCACGGTAAACTCAAATCACTGTACTCATACCCAGCTTAGCTGGAGGGTTATAAAGGTAAGCATATTTTCTTTTTTTTCTCCGGTAGGAGGTAATTTTAAATGCAGCACTTCAAGGAGCTCAGCAAATAACACTGAACACACACAAGAAGCTTTCAGTATGCAGCTTGGCTGGGGTATATGGGAATGTCTTAGCTGTATTTTCCATTTTAAAAAGAATATTATTAGTGTTAAAGTGTGAAAATGTCAATCTTAAAGATGGAGAAAGACAGAAGAGAGGACAGGTTATTTTGATGGATGAGGATCAATAAGATTTCATAAAATGGAAGAAATTTAAAGTATATTTTATAAATAATGCAGAACATTAAAGGTCATCCAAGCCTTTCTTTTGTCTTAAAACCATGCAGGAAACTTGTCTGTTTCATCCAGACCCCTCCTAATTGGATGGATGGATGGATGGATGGATGGATGGATGGATGGATGGATTCTCAAAATAGTAATCCAACTAGAGTCTCCAAGATACATATATACAGTAACTTACAAAATTCTTAGGATAATATGTCATCCATATGCATCAAATCTATTCTCATGCTGCATCCAAATTTATATGGAAGCGAGATGGGTTTGTTGTTGTTACACTGAATTATTTCTTGGAATACAACCAGAATCAATTTATTCTCTCTCTTGGTACCACAAGCTTCTCTCTGAGACTTCAATCTAACAATGCAAATATAATAAAATGCTTTAGCATTTTTTCCAAGAGCTATCTTGGACATCAGGGACTAGAGTATAGAGATACTTCTGACACTAGAACTAATTTATGTCAGGCTAGTACACTCTGTTATCACAGGGGAATAGTTTATTGTATACAATTCATTATAATGCACTGGATGGGCACAGTGCAGCAGTGCACAGTAAACATGCCGTATCACTGACTGTTTCAAGCTCTTTTTCTGTCCAGATGTCCCAAAAGGTTTTAGTCAACAAGTAAAAAATGCAACCTGATGAAAAGCACAATGCAGAAGCTCTGCTGGAGTTATAGTGGTGTTCTGCATCACATATAAATGTTGGGAAGATGGAAAATGTTTGGAAAATGTTTGGTGTTTTTTCAAGAAAAATTATATGAATCTGGGAAAGACATTATTATTCATTATTATCCACTTTTCACTTGGAAAATGGAAATATTATATTTTTCTTCCATCTCAGACATTTAGATTCAGCTACTACTGTATATCAGCTAGTATATAAGCAGAGTCTATATTGTGCAGACTATAAAATATTACATGTTTATGCACCAGAAAGATGGTACTTCACATGGGGAGCAAAAAATACACCAGAAATTAAAAGGCAATTTTAGCTAAGTGCTTCACATGGTACTCAGTCAGTCTGGACCCATCTTGTCAGTGTATTTACTGTATGTGTGTGTTGGAACCATATAAATACCTGTCAAAAGTACTCATTTTTAGTAGTTCCTGCCACACTGTGCATTTTAAGGTAATGAAGTAATTCCATACACAAACACACACTCGCATACAGATGGTGAAGTTTATTAATTTGTGCTGCCTGGAACAGCACAAATGCAGAACGTGGCTTGCTTATTTCAGCAAGTTCCCTGAAAAAAAGAAACATCCTCTTAATGGCAGCATATGCTGCTGCAAACCAACATGCATGTTTGGATTTATTGACAAAGTGCGTTGTGTTTACACGTAGCACAAGACACGTCCCAAGGTTATTTAAGAGAAAGGTATTGCAATTTATTCCAAAAGTCATCCTAAGTTAAATTCTGGCTGTGGCCTTTGAAATGTGTTGCTGGCATGAAATTCTAAATTAGCATCTATTTTTAAATTCAATAAAATGTCTCAGTCTCAGTGTTTGATATGTTCCATTTGATATGTGCTGCAATTACATACAGTTCACTCAATGTTAAATGACTCCCCACTAACAAAAAAAATTAGTGTCATTCACCTTTTACCATTATGTGGATATTCACAGACCCTGTGCCCCACCTTTTGCACTAATGCTCCTCTTTTCCACCCACCTAATATCAAAGGACAAATGTAATAAAAAAAAAGAAAAACACCAGATCAGATACTTCTTTTATTACAGTCTCCTGAGTGTATACTGTATTGCTGCAAGCGAAATAAATTCAGAGAAATGATCAATAGACTAAATGATCGTGCTTGTCATCATTTATATTTTCCGAATGTGAATAAATCCCATGAAAAGACACAAAGTAGCAATGAATTTATACAAGTGTTGCTATCTACAACCTGAATCCTTTGCCTCTTTGACTAATGTTTGCTAATAACTGAAGTGAACATTTTAGAGGCTGTTCTCAAAAATATAATTATAAATGGAAACACATCATTAGGGGTAACAGGTAAATGGTCATTTGTAAATATACAAGGTTGTTCATTAAATATTTTCCCTTCAGCACTGTTTTCATCTTCACTGTTTTCTGAGTGTGGTTTTTTTTCGGTCAGGGTGCTCAATGAAACATTATCAATGAACAGAGCTGCAAACTGCTGCTGAAAATGGCACAGAGAGAGAAGAGTGGTTAGAGTAAGCCAAAACAAATAGTAAATATAACAAGAACAAATTTATGAAAGCCTCAAATCTGTTATTGTATTTTTTTTTAAAAATGCGACAGAACACCAAAAATGCATTTTATACGCAGTCCTTTACTTGAAAATACAGGTTGAGTGACTGTTTGTCCTCCTATAAAGCTCCTCTCATAGAAGAATTGTGTTTGATTGTATTTTACAGAGCAGAGCCTGAGGTCAATAAAGCAATCTCTTTGACAATGTTACCTTTCAAATTAGTTTCCAGAAAATTCAGCATATTTGTGTACACTAAAGCACCAACATAAAGCTTTTAACGATCTATATATGCAGGAAACAGATGGCAATTTGAGCTTATTCAATCACTCAGACTTCTGTTCACTGTCAGAAGTGAATGCAAAGCCCACTGAAACAACAGTGGCTGATCTTATTGAGATCTGGAGGGGCACTGGTGAGGAAAGATGGAGAAAGATGAATATACATGTAAGATGGGGGGGGGGCTCTTTTTATGTTTATGGATGATGTATCCACATTTGCAATCATCACCCAAATTATGATCTATTTTAGATGTCATCACAAACTTGCTTAAATGACTGAGACTAGTAATGACTCCTTCATGACTAATTAGGTCATCATTAATTTATTTGTTTCACCTCATTTATGAAAGTGATGCCTCGTACTGAGCAGTCGCTAAAGATTTTTCATTATTTCATGATTACAGGGACTATTATTTGCGCAAAGTAATATGGAACTACTTGGTAACTATTCTTGTATATGTTTATTTGTTGTTTTTGTACAAACAAGTGAGCAATGATTAATTTCTAGTTTTGCTACTTCATTTATTTATATTTCACTTGGAAAATAGCAAAATATAAGGAAATAGGTGTAGTGATTTATTAGAACTTACATGGAAATACAGACAATAAGGCAAAATCAGAGTTTGTACAGTTCCAAGGATCTCCAAAGTCAGTATTTGATGTGGCCACCAACAAACTCTCTTTGGCAGCTTTCTTGTAGTTACTGTGAATGCATTAAAAGCATTCATAGTATTGTTGTTGTATTCTTTATTATTATCTATTCCGTACGTTTTTTGGCATCTTTCAACGTAGGAAAAAAATTCCAACGCAATTCCATTCCTCTCCTTCAGGAGAATATTGCTTGTATTTTTCAAAGTAATACCTATTAGCATTATTAAATTATTAAGGATTTTCTAATCATTGTTTTCCCATTCATTTGAATGGGAATGGTGAAAGAGGTTACAGATCCTCTTTCACCATCTTCGTCCTTTAGCGCCCTCTACCGCCACATACTTTCACCTACAGACACCATTCAAACTTCAAAATGTAGCCAAGACCCTGAGCTATTCATGATGTATTTTTTTTTTGTTTTAATATCTTTCATAGGTTTTCATTAATTCCCATTTAAATTTGATGTACTTTTTCACCTTTTTCACAGTTCATACTGGGTGTGAATTGTGATGGTGCACCTGGCAGGTGTTTTCAATTGATGTATTTGGAGCATTCTGATTGGCAGATGGCTCAGTATGTATGTGGTGCAGACCTGAATGTTCGTGGGACCCTAGGTGGCTCAGTGGTAGTGAAGGCAGCCATCACTACAGCATGCCGCGAAGCAGGGAGTGCAGGTTTGAGTCCTGTAGGGTGTGTTCTTGAGAATCATTGAGTGTATTTCAAAGTTCTTCAACAAGATTCCCGAATATTTCAGCAAAGCCAGTGTGTCTGCTGGAAGCATTCACAGTGCATTTTCTTCAGGAAATACTTCATTTAGTTTCTTTAAGTAGTCTTCAGGAATAGTTCTCCCAGCTTCTTAAAAGCTCTTCTTTAGATGTTGCTGCCTTTCGTTTTGTTCTCAAAATGAACCCACGCAGCTTCAATAATGTTGAAGCCCAGGCTCTGGGGAGGCCAATGCATGACTGATGGTGTTCCACTGTGTGTCTTTCCATCCAGGTATGCTTTTACTGCATTGGCAGTGTGTCTGGGATCTGGACTGGACTGTGTCTGTCATGCTGAAAAATTAGGCTGTTGCCAGTCAGAAAATAAAGCCTGGAGAATTATTGCTCAAGACCACTTAAGAAAACTGTAAGCAAAAGATGAAGAAATGAGAGGTTCTGTAGTAGCACTTTCCTTATCTGCTGTAACATCCTGGATTCAGAGAGGCAGGAAATACTCTGTTTATTCATTATTATGCCGCTCCTGATTCTTTCCTCTGTTTTTGATACTCACTGTTGTTACACACTATTCACAGTTTTGTGTATTGTATTTTAAGGTGTTTCCAACTGGCTAGTAACTTTTTCCTCTCCTTTTTTCCAGATTGAGAGACTGAATACTTCAGAAGGATGTTAGCTTTCAACTGCTCTTTTGATCTAATGACTGAAAATGGAGAGTGGCTTTGTCCTAAAGGAGAAGAGTGCACCAATATTACTCACCATGGCATGAATGGGAGCCATAATGATTATGATCATACATGTCTGACAGAGGAAGGGTACCTAGAAAAATACCTGGGTCCTCGTCGATCACCTGTGTTTCTCCCCATCTGCCTGATCTATCTGGTCATCTTCCTAGTAGGCGTTGTGGGGAATGTGCTGACTTGCACTGTCATTGCACGCAACAAAGTCATGTGGACTCCAACAAACTACTACTTGTTCAGCTTGGCAGTGTCAGACCTGTTAGTGCTACTGTTTGGCATGCCATTAGAGCTGTATGAGCTGTGGCAAAACTACCCCTTCCTCCTGGGAACAGGAGGCTGCTACTTTAGGACCTTTTTATTAGAGACAGTCTGCTTGGCATCCATCCTAAATGTGACAGCACTGAGTGTAGAGCGTTACATTGCTGTGGTCCACCCACTGCGCGCAAAGTACGTTGTGACACGTACTCACGCTAAGAGAGTCATTCTCACCGTGTGGGGTGTATCGGTGCTGTGTGCCGTGCCCAATACGAGTTTGCAGGGGATTGTCTTTCTGCACAGTCGTTCCTCCGGTACTGCTGGAAGCACAAACGTGGAGATTGCTGACTCAGCCATATGCATGTTGGTGAAACCACGCTGGATGTATAACCTGACCATCCAGGTGACCACCTTGCTGTTTTTTATTCTGCCCATGCTCACAATCAGTGTTCTTTACATGCTCATTGGACTGCGGCTGAAGCATGAAAAGATACACCAAGAGCTGGAAGCAAAATCTGGGTTTGGACAAGACAGCTTTTGTAACATCCGCACACAGCAGCAGAAGGCACGTCGCCGGCAGGTCACTAAAATGTTGTGTAAGTATACTGATCAGCTAATGCTGTAACTTTTACCTTCTAGTTCAGTCTTGTTATGTAAGCTTTGCAGACGTGATTAACAGGCCTGTAAGCAAACCTGGGACGAGCTACTTTACTGAGGTTAAGATAAGAAAGGGTTTATTCGTCGCATGCACTGCACAATATGATGCACAGTGAAATGTATTTTGTACCTGAAGCCAATAGTAAAAATATATAAATAAAAATAAGCAATTCATACATCACAGCACACAAGATAAAAAGATATAAATACATAAAGGGCAAAAATATTCAATTCTAGTCACTGATATTTACATTAGGGGATGTTATTGCAGCTGTGTCAATAAGTGCGTGCAAATCAAACAGAACAGAACATATTGTGCATAACAGTCCAGTTTGAGGTTCAGAGGTGAGCAGTGGATAAAAACTCTTCTTCAGCCTTTTAGTCTTAGTCCTCGGGCAGTGGTAACACCAAGATGTATACACCAGATGATGCTGAAGTCCACGATCAGCTCCTTTGTTTTGCTGACGTTAAGCAGAAGGTGGTTGTCCCTGCACAAGTGCTCCAGGTGGGGGACTTCCCTCCTTTAGGTTGTCTCATGGTTCTGGGAGATTAGTCCCACAAGAGCGGTCAGCAAATTTTATGATGACACTCTGACATGGTCCCGCAGTCATGGGTGTACAGCAAGTACAGCAGGTCGCTGAGCACACAGCCCTGGGGGGGATAGGGTGTTGAGGGTGAGGGTGGATGAGGTGAGGTGAGGTGACCCACTTGAACTACCTGTGTTCTGCTGTTCAGGAAGCTGTAGACCTACTTGCTGATGTGATCCCATTCTCTTTTGCCATTTTTCCTTATAGCTTTAAGTCTGTAATCTGGCATAAATCAATAGAATAACTAAGAAGAAGAAGAACAAGTGTGCGCGTAATATCAGGTACATCATTATCCTCTGTCAGAAATGCAGCTCTAACAGGGTTTGTGAAAGTTGCTCACATGTGCATCTGCATCACTCAGGGGGGTGGAGGTGACAGTGAAATCTCTGGGGTTATCATCATTCTCATTTCAGGTCATGTTTCTTCAACAAAGTGCAAAATATAGAAAAAAGCGTTGTGACTTTCAAAAGGTCAGAGTATTCCTGGAAGACTTTCATCAATAAGCCTGAACAGCAAAGATGAAAGAAGTTCAGATAAAGGTAGGCAGTTCATGCCCAACTGTCAAGAAAAGTCACTGGATGCCTTTGATAAAAGCACCAGAAACAGCTCCAGTTTTTAATAACCAGGAGGGACTTTCTGTGAGAAAACTTGTTGAACTGCATAATTCTGAAAACCAATGAGCTTCATGTTATGTCAAGCAAACAATGTTCTGGATAGTTCAGTCCAAAAACAACAAACTTGGTCTTTCAGTTTATTAATTTATTGTTACTATGTTTTCCAATGTCAATCTTCTGTAACGCCTAAAAGAACAGAACATAACGTGACATTTATGTAGCGCCACAAATAAATACCACACATCTCCTGTGTAGAGGCAGACAAGCTTTGTTTCACAGTCAGCAGCATGTGTGCATTTGTTCAACTGAAATACAAGTTCAGGAAAACAAGCAAGGCAGAAAATATTTTTATTTAACCTTCTAGTAACTGTTCCACAAAAGAGCAACAGTTTAGTAAGTAGGCCCTATCTATTTTATAAGCAATCTTGATTTTAATTTCCTCTTTCATTACTACTTCTCATATTGTTGTTTGCAGTTTTCCCCAGCACCCATAATGTCATTTCCTTTGAAATATATTATAATTCGAGGCTGTCACAAGTTCTGCAAATAAAAATTTATTCTCAACCGTGGTGAGCAAATTTCCCCCGGAAATGTAAATGTGTCAACATTCGCTCATTGGACACTTCTTCACTGGTTAAGTTCTTACAATGAAATTTTGAACATTCACAGGAAATCTTTGAAGGATATGGCTTTAATACACAACATAACTGAAAGCAGCAGCAAAATAACACCAAAGGTCCAGCTCTTCATTGCATTTTTGTTCATTAGGCTGTTGTAATTTTCAGCTTCAATAATCCAATCAAGACCTCTGCCAGACAAAATAATATCTCTTTTTTGTGGTGTCAAGTCATAAGTTTTTGTTTGTTTGTTTGTTTTTTTTGTTGTGAAGCACTTCGTGGCACCTGCCTTGAGAGGCGCTATATAAATAAAGTTTTACTTACTTACTTACTTACTTAATTCTGTTGAACAATTAGAAAATTAGGGAAAGGGTTAAAGATGAACAGGAGCACCTAAATCACTGCTTAAATGTTCATGTATTGGATCACTGACAGTTTAATTAAGCATGAGAAAACATGCCTAATGACATTTATAGTGCAACATATATTCGCAAGATGCACATATATAGCTGTTGAGATTTTCTATACACACTCTCATCGTGCCATTTTCTCTCCTGCTGTTTTTCAGTTGTCTTGGTAGTTGTTTTTGGAATCTGCTGGGCCCCATTTCACACTGACCGGCTAATGTGGAGTTTCATCAGTGACTGGACTGACACTCACTTCGAAATCTTCCAGTATATGCACATCACCTCCGGAGTGTTTTTCTACCTCAGCTCAGCAGTCAACCCAATCTTGTATAACCTCATGTCAACACGCTTTAGAGAAATGTTCAAGGAGGTCATGTGCCACCGGCCACATCCCATCACGCCAAGAAAACACTCGCTCAGTGTCACCCGGGTGACGCTTCGCAGCACCCTGAGTGATGCGCCGCTTGGCAACGGTGCTGCTGTTGTTGAGGCAGAAGATGAAGAAGTGAGAATGAAATATGAAATAAATTTTTCTTCTTAAAAAAAACACTTTGTTATGTTATGTTATGGAGACACATGGTGTTAAGAGAGACTGGCTTGTTCTGAGTCAGTGCATCCATCAGCTGTCATCAACATCCACTCTGCACAGCTGCATCAGCAAAATATCTAAAATAGTCTTAAGTGGAAGAGTTGCAGAAAAAATGTGCACTCTTCTGCTGAAGCTGTCAGACTGCTGTCTGCTTGGAAACTTAACCCATAACTCAGCAAATTAAACTTGTTTTAAAGGGGGAGCCTGATGTCAATCAAGCTATGAAATATGTTCCATGAATGTACAATAGAATGTCGGCTCGAGTTTGCTTAAGCACCAGCCGCAAATAAAGCGCTTAATATAGGTTGCTAACATACATTCCAGACTGTGATTGCTTAGGTAAAACTTTAATGTATTTACTATTTATATCTACTATTAGATATTATCTATATCTGTATCTACTATTCTGCTCTGCCATTGGCAGTTTTTTCAGTTGCTTGCCTCAAAGTTGAGAAAAGTTTAACTCAGGACCCACCTGCATCGCCCGTAGTTATTTTGTCATCACTTGAAGTCCTTAAGTGTAATTGTAATGGTTCCCAGTCACCACATCACTTCTAGTTGGTTCCTGTGTGTTTCCTGTGCCCATTTAGAGTGAAGGACATCCGATGTGTAATATCTAAAGTATAGTTAAATGAAAACATGCTTTTAAATGATGCCATTCCTGTTTAAATGATGTATTTATAAATTGAGAACATGCAGTCTCAACTTACATTGCAATAGAGAAACATGGCGCTCGACTGGACCTGAAATCTATGGGAGGATTCCTAACAGCAAAAATTTATCACATTTAATGGGGTCTCTGCGAGCAGTTGTTATTTCACAGTGGCACATGGAGGGCCTTCAAAATAACTCCCCAACATTACCAAGTGAACCACTGAATGAGAAAGTCAGAAAGAAGCCATTTTTTTGAGTAGAGTAGAATAAATGTGTTTAAAAAAAGTTTAGAAAATACCATTTTGAATGTAAACTACTCATTACTCTTGGTGTAAGAGGCAATCTACACTATATGTATATCGAATTATTGGTTCTTTCTATAATCACAAACAACATACATACATAAGCATACATAAAATGTGTACGTGTACTGCTTATACTGGTGTTTGTATGCTTTGTGCACGCTCTATAGTTTAAATCTAAGTGTTCTTTGCTTACTGTTGTCATTCAAAGTCTCAAAAATGTAATGTAAACTTTAAATGTCACCTTTTGAGTGGATTTTTTAATATGTTGAATACAAAACATATTTAACATTGGCTGTAAACTGTAAAAAAACATGTTTAAATTAATTTTTGCCATGAGTCTAGCCTTTATTTATTCATTTATTCATTTTATCATGAATCAAATGGTACTTTCAAAAGGACCTTTGTTATGGCAGTGATGGCAAAGCTTGACTATTGTAGCTTAACTTATCCAGCATGGGAGGCTAAAATAAACTTAAATGTGTCCCCCTCTCATCAACCTAATAAAACACACCTGCACACTTTCCTGTCTTTCTTATTATTACTTATGTGACTCTCAACGACAGCAAATAGGTGAGTGCTGATACGCTACCACACTTCACGTCACTGTTTTCATCCTCACCACCCCTGAAACAAACAAACAAAAAAACAAAATCATTTACTTTTCCCTGCTCCGGGAAGTTTTATCTCCTCACTTCAACTTGCCTCATTTCCTGCAATCGTCTTAGTGTAATAGAAGCCAAGGAAAAAGAGAAACTACTAGTTGTGGACAAGTAAGTTGTAGGATCCACAATCTCGCCATTACAAAGACAATGGCTAAAACAACATTGCCCGGAGAGACGTGGTGCTGACGATTGGTTCTTTAGGGGAGATATCACAGATGAAGGGGTGGGAGTTCATACATGTTGTTCAAGTCAGTGTGTGCTGGTAGGTGCCACATGGCACTCTCAGGGAAATTAGTAGCTTAGTCAAGCATTTAACATTTTAATCCCCCCAAAAAAGCTGATATAAACACTTTGTGTCAGAAAAACACACAACACAACAAAGCACCCAGAGGGCTATATTTCACTTTTTTTTTTCAAATGTCTACATTAAAAGTAAAAGCAGCAGTCCTGATTTCAGCCTGTTAACATCACTGTTTGTCCACAGAGGACTCTTTTAGCAAGTGCTGCAGGCTCCTGGGATGCTGAGTGTTTTGCTGTTTAGCAAAACACCGCATGCGTAGCTGGCAGCAGTGTGGGGCTGCTTTAACGTTTTGGCAGGCTTTGCTTTGGCTTTTCCTAGTTAAAGTTGAGACACATTTTTAGAATGAAGATTTAACAAGTCCAGAAGTCAAAAGATGAGTACTAGTGAGAAGTGGAGCCCATCCTAGCTGCCATAGGGCGAGAAGAGGGTACACTCTGGACAGGTCGCCAGCCTGTCGCAGGGCTAACACAGAGAAACAATCATTCGCACTCTCATTCACACCTATGGGCAATTTAGAATCACCAATTAGCCTAACCCCACTAACTGCATGTCTTTGGACTGTACGCTGAGAGAAACCACACAGGCCTGGGGAGAACATGCACACTCCACACAGAACAACAACATAGTGATTAGTTTGTTTTTCTTATAGGCAAGTAAACCCACCGCATGGCTGCTGCAGCATAACAGGAAAAGTAATGAAAGTAAAGGAAATCAAAAGGCAGAACCAATGACAATAAACATGCTCAACACTTTTCATGACAACACTAAAGCAGCGGGGACAAACAGCAGCAGGAAACAAATTTCACAGTTCACCTGCTAAAATTAAATCCTTCTGTTTACATCTGTTTGTCATAGCTCATAAGGAAAACTATCACAGGGTATGTTTACAGGAAATCTTATCACAGAGAGGATTATCTAGGAAATGGAAAATATAAGCAGTCAAACGTTTGATCATACATGAGGACTGTGGATCAGTGGAAGCAATCAGGAGAAGAGCTTCTAATGACTAATACAAAGAGCAGGAATTATTTAATTAAGGTATCCCTGAAAAACTGTAAACCCGTTCACTAAAAACTCAAGGGATGCAGCTCTGTTTACAGATTTGTCATCATCGCTCAAACTGTGTTGTTTTTCAGCCTGGATTTTTAGTGACATCCCAAAAGGCTGGCATTTTTCCTTCAAGCTACTGCCTGTTATTTTGCTGCAAATAACTGGATGACATGACAACATAATATTAAACATCATCCATATCTGGCCTTGTTTTGCAAGCCATTTGTGCTCAAGGCCAGAAGTCTTCTGAAGGCATTTCACACAAGTGACTGGTATTTACAGGTATTAACCAGTGGGTGCCTCTTTCGTAAAATTGGAAGGGCTCTGGTAATGGAATTGAAAATAATCAGATCTCTAAGGCAGAGTAGCTTTAGCTGTTGTTAATCTGATCTTTAGGCAGAATGTAATAAGTAAACAACTGTTTCTACTGAGGGCTTTACTGGACCACAGGCATTATCAGCATAATGATCACCAGCAGGTACCATCAGCCACAAGATGCTCTGGAACATGTGCAATTTTGATTTGCCAAGGCTTTGCTGTGAACAAAACACTGTGTGCAAGGTCAGGCCACTTTCTGAAGTAAATCTTGGATGATAGCAAGGAGGGAGGGTAAGGGTGAGAATAGTGAGTGAGGTTTTTCCTTGCAATTTTGTGAGTTATTTCTCATAAAATACCTCACACTTACTCAATGGGTAATTGTGTACAAACTTTTTTCTTTAGTTTGCATTGTTGGGGTCTCTCCTTATGCCAGTGTGGGGCAAAGCAGAGTGATCAGGTATTTGATTGCTCTCTTTATTGATCAAGTGGTGCCATGTAACCCTGTAACCCTGGTTACAGTAAGCTGTGATTACTGTGTGTGGGACCTAGGATGGACTTCAAGTGGAGGTGTGAAAATAGAGCGTGGGATGGATATATACATGAATCCAGCTGTCTGGACTAGGTGTGAGGCATGGAATAAGAAAGTATTTATAAAGCATTAAGACTGATGCTATCAAAGAAATGATTTAAGTTTCCACTTCTGTGGGGGATTTGCGTGTTCTCCCTGTTCTCCCTCCAGGTAATCCAGATTCCTCCCACACTCCAAAATGTGCTTGGGTTAACTAGGCCGTGAGTGTGAATGGTTTTCAGTCCAGGTTGTACCCTGCCTCTTGCCCTTTGACAGCTGGGCTAGGCTCTAGCCCCCTGTATGCCCCTGAATTTCATCAGCAATCAAGAAAATGGGCAGGTGGGAGATTTGGCTCCATCATCTATCATCTATTGGAAAAATACATATAATATTCTGTATTCTCCATACAGGACTAATTTTGTGGCTTCAAGTCCAGTCTTTTTATTTATTTATTTTCTGGTCTTCAAGCAAAAATGTACCTTCTGCTGCTTTCTTGAATATTCATGTGCTGGCTTGCACATGGCATTTCCACTTGGTTGATAAGTGTGTCTCTCAGTGAATAGTTCACCTGTTCACCTTACTTAATTTTGAGCATCATGGGAGACAAGCTGAGATCAGTAATGATAATTTTTACTAACTGCAGTTTGTCAGTCTTTTTTCTTCCTTTGCAGTAGGACGTGATAATTCCACATTAAAAGGAACTGCTAGTGCAGCGTGTTGATTCAAAAAATGTAATTTAAAAAAAGGAGAAAGTGGACAATCTCAGATTCTATTGTGTTAATGTCATCGGTTTTCTGCTGTGTTTTGTCTCCCGCATCTTATTGCCTTTTCATTTTTAGTGGCCGGCAGTCGGCCACATAACCGCTCTTCCTAATGTTCTATTAGACCGTCGGTCTCATCACAGTCATCATTACCATTATTGGCCGCAAAATACCCTGGAACAATTGCAAGTTTGAAATGCACCTTCTTCCTGAAGTGGTTCAATCACATTACCAATGCAAATCTAACTTGTTTTAGATTCAGGTAAAGGTCACTTATGTTTAAATATCTATAGTTTTAATATGGTCATTTACATTAATTATACAACAAACACCTCAGGACAACCTTCACAAATAAAGGCACTAAAGTCTAATGGTGCTGAAACTAGTTTTGTGGAAGAAAATCAGAGAAAAGAGATTAAGTGGTTGACAGAGGCATGCATGTTCTTTTCTCACTAGGGTATAAGGCCAGTTGAAGCACACACTAACCAAAAAAATAATAATAATAAAAGCCTAATGTGAACATGATAATGGATGGACATCAAATGCTCTCTGGAAATAACGGCCACTTCAATCCCATTTCTTTGGCAGCAAAAACCTGCCTGACAATGTATTAATTAAAAAGATGGCATCTTCACACAGCTAGGATGTTAGATTACTTATAATTGCTGTACTATTAATCTTTTCAGCATTCATGATTGGGTAAATCCATGTTTGTTACTGGTTTTGCTGACACTTTACACTTTTTCCTCTGAATGTGTGTTTCTTAGCCTTTGTTTCCATAATCATACTAAAGTTAGAATTAACGCTGAATGAGTGTGGGAATAGTAATAAAAGCTTCTTTGCAAGAATTACATATGGTTCCCAAAATTGTAAGCAATTTAACAACTACTAGAAACACATAAGACAACAACTAAAATCCCTGGAGACAATTACAAGGTGTTACCGACTGCAGAGTCCAACACAACCAAAACGTTACATTTCTCTGCGAGCTTTACTTGGTGAATCTTCATGAGACTGATGTACAGTGAATATTTGGTCTTCAGTCATCCCAAAGCTTGGCTCTACAGCTATTAAATGTCACAGATAAATTTGGTACCAGGAATTTTACCCTGATGAGTCGATGTAGGTAATAATTTAACCACACCAGGGGTGAAGCAGCAGTCTTGCTGTTTCACCTCAAAGACATAACCTTGACAAAACACGCAGAACTCCTTGCAGCTGTTTAATATTTCTCAACATAGAAGTGGACTTTACTCCCTGGGATGAAACTGTCAAAAGGTAATTATTCTAAAAGCCTGGACATGTAACTGCATAAACACCCTTCGTGTCAAAGGAAAACTGAAAAAACAAAAGGTTTTTGCCTTTCAATGGAGCAAAGAGGCTTTTCAAAGAAAGATATGTACTCTACGATAATGCTACTTACTTTATTTACTTACTTTTAGTTATCTAATAACAAACATCAAAGTTTGTGGATATTTCTAATACCTTTGAATTAGATATTTGCTTGTTTTCTTTAACTAAATATGTACAAATAATTCAGTAGTATATCTTCTCTCTCTCTCGACAGTATAAACACTGTACTGCGTAACAGTCTTGAGCCACTCCTTTATCTCTTTATATCTTTCTAGGAAACTGAGAATTCGATGCAGAGATTTATTGAAACTGGGAATGCAGTATAAAAGGTGAACGCTGAGTTTGTACAATTTTGATGATCTTGAAAATCATAATTTATTCTTGAACATAGCCTGAACATGTCTTAGACAGCTTTCTTATAATTTCTTTAAATAATCTTCAGGAATAGTTCTCCAGGCTTCTCGAAAGAGATTCAAAGCTTTTCTTTGGATGCTTGCTGTCTTTTGTTCCATTTTCTGTCAAAATGATCCCGCGCTGCTTCAGTAAAGTTGAGGTCCAAATCTGTCCATCTATGACTGATAGCATTCCATTGGGTGTTTTTCTATCAAGGTATGTTTTTACTGCATTGATAGTGTGTTTGAAATCATTGTCACATTGAAAAATAAAGCCACTGCCAATCAGACACTTTCCAGATGGTATTTCATGGTGGATCAAAATTTGATGGTATTTTTCTGCTTTTACAATTGCACCAAAGCAGGTTTTTATTAAAATATTGGTTGCCTCCCTTGATTAACCAGGAAACAAGTCTGTTGCACCACCATTTTACTGCCATGTGTCTGTGTGTGTGTGTCCTCCAAGTTGTAAATTTAGGTTTTACAGTTCACCTCACATGTAGGTAATCAGTATTTGTGAGCCAAACAGTTTATACCAGCCAGTTTTGAAGTACACTTAATGAACAGTTCTTGAGGAAAGGACAGAAAAAGTAGCATACAGATATTCCATCCTTTCAGTCGTGTTTGTCCAATAGGAGGTTTTGTGTCTCTGTAAACAACTTTGAGTCTTCATTTGTATCTGTTAGCTATGGTGTTTCAGTTGTGTTCTGTTCATAAATGCTCCCTCTTGGGCAAATCATTGAGACACTTCATGTATCGTTTCTTTTTTTTTTATGCTGATGAAACCCAGCTATACCTGCAATTTATACCCACCTAAATTCAGACAAAACTGAAATTCTTGTTATTGCGTCTCAGCTTGTGGTTTTTCCATCAGCTGGTTCTCTGCTGGTTCTCAATTTTAGCAAATTGCAAAAATATTGTGGATCTGGTTTGATAGAAAACACATTTTTGAGCTCCACATCACAAAACCAACACAGCCATGTTTTTATCATCTTATATTCCAATATAATATAATATAAATATTCCAAAAATAAGATCTATTTTAACTTTTAAAGACACGGTGAATATTTTATATGCTTTAATTTATTCATGCCTAGATTACTGCTACAGCCTTTTTAACTGCCTTAGCAAAGAAGAACAAAAAGTTCACGTCTCACAATTTCACAGTGGCTCCCAGTATGTCTTAGAATGACTTTTAAGGCCTTTCTTTTGAGGCCCTTCATGGCCTTGCTCCTAACTACATCTCTGACCTCTTACCATCATCTGCATCAGCATGTACCTGGAGATTCTCAGGCAGGGGTCTTTAGTCTTTTCCAAGGGCCCAGCTAAGAGTAAAGGGGACCTCGCTGGTTCATGCTACATGAGTAAATCAAATCAGCGCAGTTAGTCACTCCCTTTAAGACATGTTTTAAAACATACTTTCATGAGGAGGCTTTTAACAATTTAGACTTTTAAAATTGTTTAGACTTTTCTTTTTATTTCCTACATTTGTCACTTTTATTTATTTCTGTTGCACTTGAATGTACCATTGATTTTGAAAAATGCTATATATAACTAGCTATACTGTAAATAAAGCATTATTGTGATAAGCTGCACCTTGTACACTTTATATGTTCATATGATGTTAATAAACTTGAAAAGCTGACTGATTAACATCTCTATATTTTACATATTAGATCTGCATGGCAGATTTAGCTTTCTTTACAGTAAGCTCATAAGACACAGCGCATGCCCAAACACTCAATCTTAAAAAGTGTATTTCTTTTTCTAATTAATATTTCATTCTGATTCTATTGCACGTGCTTCCAAAAGCAAACGGTGGGTTGGTGCAGGACGTGTCTGTGGCACAAATATTAAACCTCGGAGAAAGCATGCTTTATCTTCTTGCCCCCAGCAGGGTGACTACTGAGGGCACTTTTCTGAAGGATGCAGCTTGAACGCATCAGAACCTTGCAAAGACCTCAAATTATGTATTTTAGCCATGTCAGTTTTTCACCTTCCTCTCAATGAAAATGTGTGAAAACCACTGAAAATGAAATCTCAGCAGGGCGTGAGGTCAGCTTGAATGAGCCATCAAAGGAAACACAATTGTTCTATTATTCTATGGGCCTTGCACAGTCCATTTAAGGCACCACCTGTCTGCCTAAAAAGTCTGCTTCACTGTGTTTTTCTTTAATGCTCTTTTTTTGTTTTTACTATAAATTTCCAAGCTGTAGGCTGAAACATATACCACAAGCCATAGACCAAGACGTAGGAACGCCCTGTACAGATCACCAGTCTGTCTCAGGCCAATTAGATTTACCAATTAATTAACACACATGTCTTTGGGCTGTGGGAGAAAGTCCAAGTACCCAGAAAGAGCCCACACAGACACAGGGAAAACATCCAAACTTCACAAACAGGAGCCCCCAGCCTGCCAGTGGATTTAAATCAAGGCCTTTCTTGCTATGAAATGACAGTGCTAACCACCACCATTGTGCTGACTCTTACAAATGTTAGAAATGTGTATTCTGAATGGTACCTGGTGTGGCCTTCTGCTGCTGCTGTAGCCCATCTGCTCCAAAGTTTGGTATGTTGGGGGTTCAGAGATCCTCTTCTGAATACCTTGATTGTAACAAGTGGCTATTTGATTTGCTTTTGCTTTCCTGTCAGCTCAAAGCAGTCTGGCCCTTCTCCTCTGACCTCTGACATCAACAAGGCATTTTCACCCATTTTCAACTGCTGCTCACTGGATATTTTCGCCTTTTCAGACCATTGTCTCTAAACCCTAGAGATGGTGTGTGGGGAAAATCCCAGTACACTCAGACAAGACTTTCTGACACCAATAACCATTCCACATTCAAAGTCTATTCAATCACCTTTCTTCCCCAGTCTAATGTTCAGTTTAACCTGCCAATAGACTCTGCTGAGAGTACATCAGCAGGTTGTCTTGACCATGTCTACATGCCTAAATGCACTGAGCTTCTGCCATGTGATTGTCAAAGTCAAAGTCAAAGTCAGCTTTATTGTCGAATCTGCAATATGTACAGGACATACACAGGATGGAAATTCC
>VUQK01024290.1:6846-18090 GCA_015106715.1 Bujurquina vittata
CATACCATCTGGGCATTTGAGCCCATTAGGTCATTCCTTGGAGTTTGTCCGGAAGATATTTGGTGCATGCCTTTGTTGTTGTTAAAGTCTTCATATCTGCTCGTACTGGAGGAAGCCGCAGCCCACTGTTATGGAGTAAACTCCACCACCCAGAGACAACCTAAAAACTGCAGCCCCGTTGTTGTATTCGCTTTAACCCTTGTGCAGCGTTTTAACCCTTTATTGGGCAAGTGTCCATTTTTGGTAACTTTATATATGATGCCCATTCCGCACCTCAATGAGCTTGAGAAGTATGCGGTCTTGAAGAATATGGTCATGAAGGAATCCCCTAATGTTGTTTAAAGTTATAATAACTATGTTGTAATCTTAAAAATTATGGAATAAACCTGTTGTAATGTTTTAAAATACACGTTACTTTCACCAGATATACATTTTATTTTTTTAGTTTTTTTATACTTCTTGGAATTTTATTTTACCACTTACAGGCAGTAACTTCAATGATCTTCACAAAAGTAATGAAGTTTTCTTATGTTGTCCAATAACACTCTAAGGTTTTTCAATTTCAAAGTATTTCAACGAGTACCCTAAAAAATTAAAAATCAAAGTACTTGGAGCCAAATACTGAACTACAATGTCTACAAAAGGACTAAATCCCAAACACCAAGGCATGGCGATGACATGTTTGTAATTAATGAGAACCAGCAAACCTCTGCTGATGAGGACCAGACGATGTGACCAAAACCCCTAGAATAGTTACGACATGTGCCTAAGATTATTTTGTCAAGGACAATTTCAAAAGTCATAACTGTGTCATCACATGAGCCTCAATAGGGTGAGCACCCTACTGAGGTCACCTGAAACAAGATGCGAGTGGTGGTTGAGGTGGCTGACAGGTGTCATAAGCCACCATCTCATCTTCACAGTGGACATAGATGGCTTCTTTTACTTCTCTTTCCACCTGGACGTATTCTGTAATTTTTGGCTGAAGGAAAAAAAAATCCTTTTCATCTCTCAGGATCCATTTGAATTTTCTCTGTAGCCCAAAAATGTCTGAGGAGTTACAATAAAGAGAAGGGCACATGCTGAAATCTAGGGGGATCTGATTTCTCTGTCTGTGTTCAGACAGCAGTGACTTGTGAAGGCCTTTGTGCTACTGCGATGCTCTGAATATCGCTGTAAAGCGTGTCTTCTCTGCTTTCCGAAACTGCTGGAATTTTCTCTGTAGCGCAAACGGTAAAGGAGCTTTTGCCATTTATTTAAAAAGCGCATGTCAAATAAAGGGTTGGCACTATAAGAAAAGCTTCAGTCTAGTTCTTGTGTAATTTGGCCTTCCTCAGCCTTTTCTCCCTTTGTTAAGAATGGCTTGTTGACAGCAACCTTTCCACTGAGACCCGTTTCTGATGAGGCTACAGCAAAGGGTAGATGGATCAACTAAACAGCAAACCGCATCGCTGAGTTCCTGTTTCCTAAGGACATGACTTTCAGATACAGTTCATCCACTCATAATTTTTCATTTTATTGAGGCTGAGGTCCTGTTTGCTCTTCTATTTTAATGTTGCCTCCTCGGATGCGTTGTGACACGTGCCGCACCAGTAGATGGCAGCAGTGGCGCTAAGATGTCAAAGACTGACATTAAGCCCTTGCAGTCTTGAGCTCAGTCACGCAGTCAGTCATTAGATGCAGAGCACTCACTCTGTACTGTATTGTGCATTGAAGCAACCTCATAAGCATTCAGAGCCCCTTGTGACGTGTGTAACTCGCACTACACACCATGCTGGGAATCACCTTGTTGCTCTAGTGACATGCTATCTAAAAGTACAGTTTAAAACTGGTTCTTTGCTAAGTGCCTTTTTGTCGGATTGTTCATAGGTGAGTGTTGAGCAGTTTAACAAACAAAAAAAGACTCCTCAGACATTCTTATTTTAGATCTATTGTGGCAGCACACAGGAACAAATGATGAAAACTGTCTCACTCTCAAAAGAGTTCCAGGAAATAGAAAGGAAAACTGTATTTAAGGTGCTTTCCAAGCACCTTTGTGTCTGACACCAGTGAGTCACGCCCCTGCCTGCAGGATCTAAACTCACTGAACAAAGGCACACATGCATTGTAATTTAACAAGGATGAGCTTATTCACCAAATAATAGCATTATTAATTATATTTAAAAAATCTTACCACTCACACCTCTCTTCTAAACATGACCGCTTCCTAGATATTTTTAGTACTGTCATAATTCTGGCATAATTGGCAGGGTGGAGAGTGATTGTTAAAATAACACACTGCTATAAATACCAGTTCTGTCTATAGCAAAAATTTAGATATAGTAACATCCTACTGAAGTGCCGCCCAACGTGTCTGACTGCATGAGGAGAGGTCACCACTTTCTCTCCTTCAGTGATCTGTTCTATGAAAGCATCGGTGCTGCCAAAGTGAAAACCTCTCCTGATGCATTTTACAGTGCAGAGGGTCCTTTTTGTTCATCCCAGGAGCAGGCCGGGCACCCTCTATCACATTATTGTTTTCATCTGAAATCAGAAAAAAGATCAGTTATGTAAGCGTTCCCATCGTCCAATCAAATGCACAGACAAGTATTTATGCACAGAAACAGTATATTCAGCAGTGAAGGAGTCAAAGCACTCTTGTGTAGCAAGAGTACAGGCAACTTGCTATACAGCAATGGGACCACTACTGTGTCTGGAAATGCTGCGGACTTAGGGGGAGGCTTGGGCTGGGAGTAGTGCTTTTTGTTTGTTTGTTTTGTTTTAGTTACTGAACAAATCTTTAATGTTAAGCTGCAGGCTAAGGAAGAGCCTAAGAAAGGTGTACGAACTTTGATTTTGTGGCTGTTTTGGCGGAAGTCTGAAAGACTAGACACGAGAGGGAGAACACAGACACCTGAACACAAGAGCATGGGGAAAACAAGAACAAGGGAAACGACCTACAAATACAAATAACAGAATTCAGAAAACTACAACAAACTAAGATTGTAAATTGTAAGCAATCTTGGAAACTTAGAGAAATGAAACAATGACGGACTTCAATTATAAAACATAAAACACTGGCAGAAGACCAGGACCATGTCAAAAACTCCCAGACTTTCTTGTTTGGTTTCCATGTATTCAATTAATTAAACCTGATACAAAAACTTCCAAAAAATGAAAACAACAAAACATACATCTACCACATGTACACTTAGAATTTATAGGATCTGAACTTCTAGTTCCAAAATGCATCCAGTGACAACTTCCATGCATTCAGGGAGGCAAGGACGCCCCTACCACTGCATGCAGCCTGTGCAGATGCTTGCAAAGCGCTGAAGTTGTGTTTGCAATATAATGCAGGAATTTTTATTGCGTGCTTGTCCTTTTGTACAAAAAAATTATATTTTCCTCCTCCTGCATACAAACTTTAAACAGCTGACTGAGGCTTGAGTGCGCAGGAAGAAAAAAAGCTTTTTTTTGTCCTGTAGGCCCACCACACCCAGGAGGCGCTGTAGGGGTAGGGCGCAGTGTGTGTCGGGCAGCAGTTAAGGAGCTGCAGGTGCAAGGGGGTCGGTGCTTGTTGTGGTGATAATCTCCAAATCAGACAGCGGAAACTAGAGGTGAAGAGGTCAAGCTGAAAAAAAGAGTCCGGGGTCAGGGGGTAGACCCTGAGATGCTGGAGAGATTATATCTCACATGGTCTGGGAATGCCTGATTGTTCCTCTGGATAAGCTGGAGGAGGTACAGTAACTGGGGCGAGGGAGATCTGGGCTTCTCTGCTTAGGCTGCTGTCCCTGCGACCTGGCCCCAGATCAGCGGAAGAAAATGGATAGATGGAACTAATGTCAACGCCACTGACTTGGGTTACCCTGTAAGTTCTTTAGTTTTGCATCTTGTTTCAGTAACTTTTCCATGTATGTTACTAGCAGATGTCAGCCCTCCTTACCATCATTCTTGCGCATGCTCTCCTTGGAAAACTGTTTTAGCACATTTTTAGGACTCCATTTTTTATTTTAATGGGAAGAGTGCACAGTATATAAAGCACTAGTGGTTAATGGTCAATATGATTGAACTTGAAAACCAGGTTGTGTGTTTGAGATGCGACGGATATCTTATACAGAATGGCTAGTGGGGTGACAGTGGCTCATGAGGTAGAGCAGGCCAAATGGTAGATAGTAGAAAATCACTCAGATGTAGAAGTGTATGAGTGATTGTAGAAAGGCCTTTGAGTGCTCAAGTAGAGTAGAAAAGCATTACATTTACCACTTTTTCTCCTACGTATCTCCGTCATCCACATCCTCCACAAGTTTTTCCATCACTCTCTCACTTCACTTCGGGAAATGTTTGGGGTGATATTCCTGTAGAGGTCATGGTGTGATGACACCAGTAAAATAGCATGACATTAAGGCCTGTTCACAAATACATTTCCTACAGAACACACCTCAAATACAATGTGTTCTCCTGGCAGCTATGGGCTTTCAAAGTTAGAAAAAGAAACCAACACAACTTATTAATTACTGCAACTGCAGACTGTGTTGAAAAAAATGTCATGAGAAGCTGATGGAAAGGCACCTGGAACTGTGACCTTGACAGTTTGGGTTGAGTTCCCTTTTTATTAAAAATAAATCCTGTATATTGTATGAAACTGAAACCTGCAGCATGATAACCTATTCCAGTGAACCATTTATCACAATGACTTTCTTGTAATTATTTAAAGCATTCTTGAGCAATAGTTCTTCTGGCTTTCGGAAGTTTTTACTTGGACATTTCTTGCTTTTTCACTCATTTACATTCCAGTCCTTTCATCTGCCCATTTTCAGAGGAATATGTTTTTTTCTTCGTAAGCCACTTAACACTGACCTATGACTCACAGAACCACAAAAAGGCACCAAACTCAAGGAATGAGTCAGTAACACATAACCCAGTAAAGATAAAAGTTTGTTACAGGCAACCTGTTGTAAAATGCACATTTTTTCCCATTTTTTTGTTGTTGAATCTATGAAACTGTTGAAGGTAACAGACTGACAGACATAAAACTATTTTTTTACAATAACAAGATGAAAACCTGCCTGAACTGGATTGAAAAATCAGTGATGAATCCAATTTTTAATTTTGGTTCTAATTGTCATCAATATGTACAGAGGTGATCAGGAGAGAGTTGCAACACTGAGTATCTACAGCCATCTGCATATAGTGTAAACATAGTGGAGGCTGTATCAGGGTTTGGGGCTCCATTGCAGCCGGTGGAGTTTGTCAAAATTGATGGAATCATGAATGCAGAAAAGTGGAATCTGATGCACCATGCAATACCATCTGGAAGATCTGATTGACACCAGCTTCATTTTCATCATGATAATGATACTAAACACGGTGATAGAAAATAGAATAGAATAGAATACCTTTATTGTCTTTATACAGGATGTACAATGAGATTGTACAATACCAATTGCAATACCAATTGATGGCAACATCAAGAAGAAAGAACAAAAGAAGCTCCACAAATACAAAGGGCTATGAGAAGAGTTAGAGAGGATGGGGACGGTGAAGGTAACAGTGGTCCATGTGGTAATCAGAACACTCGGGGCAGTGACCCCCAAACTGGGAGAGTGGCTTCAGCAGATTCCAGATCCGAGATCCGAGACAGTGTGCCCAAACTTTTGACTGATACTGTAAGTGCGAATGTGAGTTTGACAGGTTGTCTGCCTGTTTGTGTTAGCCCTGCAAAACGCTGGTGACCTGTCTAGGGTGTATCCTGCCTCTTGACCTTTGACAGCTGGGATAGGCTCCTGAAAATGATAAAACCTGCTCCCCAGGTGGTGGTGGCTAGGGCCAGCATGTCCCTGCACCCGTTCCTGTTCCCAGTGTGGGGACAGCCAGCACCCTGTTTCAGCCTCTGAAATTAGCAGTGGGCCCAGCACCGCCAATGCCAGCCCCCAGACAAGCCAAAGGAAGTGTCCAGTTGCCTCTTTTTTGTCACGACCCCCAGAGGGTCTCCATCGTTGTCGTCTCTCTCCAGCCATGCCAAACGAGGTGTCCTGTCGCCTCCTATGTTGGCCACCTGGCATGCTTCCAGAGTGTCTCTTTTGCTGGTCGCTTGGACGGGCTCCTGAACTGCTTCACCTCCACTGCTGGTCACCTAGCCGGCTTCCAGATATATATACAGTAGCAGTCAAAAGTTTGGGCACACCCACCCATTCATGTCAATGGGGCTTCAGAGCATGTGATTGAGTGAAAGTATTTGATAAGTATTTGATTCCCAAACAAAACAGTACTTGGTGAAGAAACCCTTGTTGACAACTGCAGTGTACGATATTTCTTGTAGTTTGCCACCAGCTTTGTACACATCTCAGGAGGGACTTTGGCTTACTACACTTTACAGAAATGCTCTAAATCCTTCAGGTTTCTTGGCTGCCACATGGCAACGTGAAGCTTCAGCTCCTTCCAAAGATTTTCTACAGGATTGAGGTCTGGAGACTGGCTCCATGACCTGTGGTTCTTCTTTATCCACTCATTTGTTGCCTCGGCAGCATGTTTTAGTTAACTGTCATGCTGGAAGACCCATCCACAACCTATATTTAGTGTTTTGGCTGAGGGAAGGAGGCTCTTGTCCAAGATTTTATGGTATATGGCCATGTCCATTGGCTCTTCAGTGTGATGCATTTGTTCTGTACCCTTAGCAGAAAAACAGCCCCAAAGCAAAAAGTTTCCACCTCCATGCTTGACTGTGGGGATGCTGTTCTTTGGGCCAAGTTGATAGCAAAGAAGTCGATTTTGATCTGACAGCAGCACTTTCTCCTAAGCTTTCATTGAATCATTTAGATGCTTACTGGCAAAGATGGGCCTATACATGTGCATTCTTGAGCAGAGGGACCTTGTGGCCCTGTAAGATTTCAGGGTAGTTTCCTTGGTGACTGTGGTCCCAGTTGCCTTCATATCATTAACAACCTCCTCTCACATAGTTTTGGGCTGATATACTACCTTTCTCATGATCATCCTCACCCAATGAGACAAAATTTTGCTTGAGACTGAGGGCGACTGATGGTCATTATATATTTCTTCCATTTCTAAATAGTCACAGTTGTCACCGTTTCATTAAGATTCTTGCTGATGTTCTTGTAGCCCATTCCAGCCCTGTGCAGGTCTGCAATCATATTCCTGACATCCCTGGACAGCTCATTGGTTTTGATCATGGTGGTAGAGAGCTTGGAGTGGAAAAAATTGTTTCTGTGGACCGGTGTGCTTTAAATACATAATGCCTTGAGATCAGGAGTATCTGTAATTGATTGATTGATTCTTGTAATTGCAGTAATGCAGCCAATCTGTGAGTGCCAGAATTCTGTCTGAGTTGTAGGGGCTTATTCAATACTTATTTCACTGAATGACATGCAAATCAATTTATATCTTTTATGCAATGATTTCTTCTGGATTTCTGATTGATATTCTGTCTGTTTCCATGAAAATGAAGCTACCATATAAATTAGATGCTGTTCATTTCTTTGGAAGTGAGCAAACTTACAAATTCAGCAGTCCTGTAGACCCACTGTAGGGTTATGACATTGACATTTATCAGCAAGCAATTGAGGATGAGGTATTTATTAGGGATAGGCTTTCTTAAAAATAATAATTAAAATCCCCAGAAACTGGCATTTGCATGCAGAATTGGTGTTCCTTACACATATAGTAATAAAAGTATGAGCAATACATGAGTAATAAATTATATATTTATTAAGAGAAGACATTACAAATACACCACAGCCTAAAAATAAATAAAAAATAGTGTATGAAAAATGAAAACATTATTTAATCAGAAATGCTGTCACAAGGACTCAAAGAATACTGAAATAATATAATATAAGAATATAACTTCTCCCATACCAAAATATAGCAGTACCTGGTACAGTACCAGGACTTAATGCAAAACCCTACAAATCGTGCCGAGTCAAGTCAAGTTGTGCTGATTAGGTACTCGTGGAAACGCAACATTAGTACAAGGAAACTTCATAAATACAGTGTAAATGTGATGAGTTGAGAATTCACTATTAGCAGTCCGAACCCGTTTTTGTCATCGTTAGAGATCTGTTTAGAGATAAAACATAAAAAATTAGTGCTGTGACACATTTGTTGTGTTTCTCAGATCTAAAGAGAAAGTCAGCGTGAAAAGGTTAAAGATAATATTGTTTTTAACTTTGTACTCACTGCAATTGTAAAGTTTGTTAACACGGGCAATGTCATTGCCACTCATCTGCTTGGCCTTTCGAAAGTCAAGCCTAGGATTAAACTTTGCAAGGATGGTCGGATGGTTCATGTCCTTGGAGAAGGCGTATCTAAAGAAAGATTCAAATGTGTTTGTAATGAAGACCTATATACACAAACAGAAGGATAGAGAGGTAACATACTTGGGGTAGTTTTGATTAAGAAACTTAAAAATTAGGAATTTTCTTCTGTGTACTTTTTAAGTTCACATTCTAATATTATCCATGTGTTAATAAGCTATTGTAATTAGTTTAGGCACTTGCAAACAAAATAACATGGTGCTACCACTTTCATTTCCATTTTGCAATAAAATGCAAGTCAAAATGTTTTAGCTTAGTAACAGAAATGTAGTGGCCTAAACCTAATGTTTGGCTATTTCACTTATCAGTGACAACAACCTAGATGCATTCCAGGATTCTTGATTATGTTTCCTATCCTACCAAATACATCATATCCTACCAAATACATCATATCCTGCCAAATACATCATATCCTGCTAAATACATCATATCCTGCCAAATACCCATTCATATGAACGGGTGAGTGTGTCCAAACCTTTTGGTGGTACTGTATATGTACAATGATGTGAGGAAATCAGTGCAATTTCTATAACTTTACTATAAGAAACCAAGTTAAACCTGTATTTTATAGACTTACTTGCTGTACTGCATGACAGATTTGAAGTCATAGGACGTTCCCAAGTTGTTAGTCTGAACCTTCCTGAAGTTTTTTTCGTGTCCTGCACAGGAATTGTAAAAACACTAAATATTAAAGCATGAATGTTGGTTTTCCATTTTACATCACAGCTGCCCTGTCTTCCAAGCACAGAAATCATTCAATATATTACATCAGGTGTAAGTTGTGTATTGAATGATGTTAATTTGGCTACTGTCTACTTATTTAATAACCACAATATTTAAAATACACCATAGTAACATTTTAATAACCACAATATTTAAAATACACCATAGTAACATTTGCTAGAGCTGTCAAAGTAACATTGTCGAGCAACATTTAATCTTTCTGAGAAACATGGCTCTACAATGACATCTTAAAGTAGCGTAGCCAACCCTCCATTCATTGTATAATACATGAAACACACACGCACAAACACACACACACACACACACACAGACATAAAAGCTGTGCTAACCTGGCTTGATGTTTTGGGTGAAGATCTGGACATGCTGGTCTCTGTCAGAACGGGACTGCTCGTGGTGGAAGCCCAGAGCATGGAGAACCTCATGCTGTATTGTGGCCTTGCTCAAACAGCGTGAAGTCAGGGAAACTTGCTGTTTCCCCCCCTGACGGCCCACTCTGGATGAACATCTGATATATACAAAGTAACATCAATAAGAAATGAGTTAATATAGTTCATTAAATTCATGATGTATCCATATAATGTCTGAGGGGGTTTTGAAGTCAACTGGTCAAGTGCATGGAGCGTCCTGCAGCCTGGAAGTTAAGATGCAGTACCGCACATCTTTTTATTCAGGTAATAAAATTTAGAGTTCTAAAAATAACATCTGGGCACAGAAATGTTGTAAAGACCCTGTACTCACAAACTAGTTCCCAACTACAAAATTCTGCAGAGCTGGAAGGGATAAAAGAACATTCTCAGCTAAGCAAAGAATTAAAACTTTTACCTTAGTGAGATAAAAATGCTGACGCTATTGCGAAGTGTGATTCATTATTTCTTAACATGAAAAAAGCACTGAAATCCACAGAAGGAACCACAGAAATTATTTTTGTGCTACGCCATAATCATAATCACCACCACCACCACCCAAGGTTGCAAGGTTATGAAGAGATTTATAGGCGAGTAGGAGAGTCTTATATCCAATATGATGGTTTATAGGGAGCCAGTGGAGCTCCTGAAGGATGGGAGTGATGTGTTGAGTGGAGGGGGTTCGGGCAGAGGAATTCTGGACGATTTGAATTTTATGGACGAGTTTGAGCGACAAACCAGAAAGAAGTGAGTTACAGTAATCAATGTGACAAGTGACTAGGGCATGAACAAGGATAGCGGTGCTGACAGGTGTGAGGGATGGACAAAGGCGGTTAATGATGGAAATATGTAGACCGAGTAAGGTTATTGATGCCTCATAGGAGAGTGTACTTTTCATGATGACAACCAGACGCATAACATGAGAAGAGATCGGTATGATGAAGTTGTCACTGTTTAGTTTAAGAAAATTACGTGAGAACCAAATCTTGTTTTTCAGGAGACAGTCAGACAGTCAGAGGGCGGGGGAGGACGACATTTGGCTTAGATGAAATATAGAGTTGGGTGTCATCCATGTAGCAATGAAAATGTATTTTCTAAAAATATTTTCAAGCAGTAGGTAGATGTCAACAAGGAGAGGACCAAGAAGAGAGACAGACAAGATTTGCCACTTCTCCAGGTAAAATATGCAAGACCACCTCCTCAGCTGGCGCCACGTCACAGAGACATGTAAACAAACCCAGGTGGAGCAGCCTGGTTCAGCTGGGAAAAGTCATTATTTTGCTGCCATGTCTCAGATGCATAAAGTTGATCAAACAGAAGCTCCTTATTGGTGATTAAGCAGATGTTCAGGGCTCCAGTCTAGGCTGGGCAGGACTCTGCAGTCAGCAGTCTGTCCAGGTTTTTTTGGTGGTCGTGGAAAAGTTGACGAGAAAGTTCGGATCGTTTTGGTGTCGTCAATGCTATACCTGCGGCAGGCAGCCTGTATCTCCTGCGAACATGCAGGTAACGTCCCGGTGGAGCTGCAGCACTGGTGGAGGCACAGCTTAACGGAACCGGAGTTGTAAAGATTTGATGGCCGAATATTTGATTATCAGTGCTGTCGGTTTCCATAACAGGGACAGAATAATCAAAGTCAATTTGAACATTTAATTAATAAAATAGTGAACATTATTGAGGCGTATAAATGTATTTTATGTTTGCACTTGAATGCATACACTGAATACAGAAGGAAATATTGCTCTTTTTGAATTGAGGAATGATCAAAATTATTTTTTTATTTCACT
>VUQK01024294.1:8002-23872 GCA_015106715.1 Bujurquina vittata
AAAAAAAAATGTTTTAAATTTACCGTGTAAAAAAAAAAAAAAAAAACTATACGTCAGCCATGGGCTGAGGTCATGTGACCAACCTGGTGATTATGTGACATGTTTTATACGAAGATAAAAGTTTTTCTTAACAGTCAGTGAATGCATCGTCGAGTCAAACCCGAAGAAGTTCAACCTGGATGCTCCCGAGCTGTCGAAGAGGAAGGCCTTCATCAGCAGCACGCGGCACACTGTTAAGGTAGCTTTATAACAGACATAGTTCAGACTGAACTATTGATGAGTCATGTTCTGTTTATTTATAAGCTAGATTGGTCACATGAGTGATTGCCTGAGATGCCCAATATTAATCAGTCCGATTGGCTGCTGCATGTGTTTTGCAGGAAATGAAAGATCAGATGTCAATTCCAGCTGCTGCTTCTGACCGAAAGAACAAACAGGTAACTGATTTATTACCCCAAACTGAGATCTAGCAGAACCTCCAAAACACCACACGATCCCTGGTGGATCCTGGGGTCTCCTAAGGTCCCCCTGTAGACCCTTAGTACAAGCGTAACTGTTGTTGTGATCTCCAGGCTCTGCTTGGTGAACGTGGTGCTCAGGGCCCCATATGGCAGCCCGGTGCAGATAAGTACAGCCGTTTGGACCGCCAGCTGCAGAACGCCAACTCTCAGTTCATTGAGGAGCAGCAGGTCCAGCAGCAGGTACGAGAACACCTTAGAAACCTTAAGGAGCTTTTAACGTTAACAAGGCTAACGTGTTTCCTGTCTGTGACAGCTGATCGTGGAGCAGCAGGAAGAGCAGCTGGAGCTGGTGTCAGGAACCATCGGAGTCCTAAAGAACATGTCAGAGCGGATCGGCATGGAGCTGGATGAACAGGCTGTGTAAGAACTGAATGCAGTGGGTGGGGAGGGGTGGGGATGTCATGTGACTATAAAATGTCAGAAAAGTAATCCAGGTGAATTGGTAAAGATCCTGTAAGCCTCAGGTTAATGGTTTCTCAGATATGTTCCTTTCAAAGCAACCTTGCTTTGGCTCTTTATGTTCAGCAGTGTTGTATGTTTTTGGATATGATTAAAGGTCACTTTGTGTTCTTCCTCCCTGCCATAACAGCTCATCTTCTGATTTTTTTCTGCACCTACAGACAACTGTTTTTGTGATAGGGTCATTTAAAAATCAAGTAAATTGAACTGGAAATGTATTTGACCTTTTAATAAACAAAGAGGTGAAAAGTAAGAGCCTATCAAGAGACTTACTGATGTGCCTCCTGCAGGATGTTGGATGACTTCGGGCACGAAATGGACAACAGTCAGTCCAAACTGGACAACGTGATGAAGAAGCTCGCCAAGGTGTCCCATATGACCAGCGGTAATCTGCCTAGCAACATGTGAAACACGATGTGACATCAGCTCAGAGAGGTGGGCGGGGTGTTGGTTGTTCACAGCTGATCAATCAAAGCTGATCAGATATAACCAATCAGAGCTGATCAGATATAACCAATCAGAGCTGATCAGTCAGAGAAGGAAATTAACTATCAACTAATTTGACCACTTCATGTTCAGGTGTCCAACATCAGTGTCTATGGAGATAGATTTATTGATCTGGTATTAGTTCACCCCACCGCTGATAGAACTGAGCTGGAGTCAGTGTGATTAGCTGTACTGATCAGGTGCACTCACCTGTACTCATTAACTCTGTGTGTGTTTGCAGATCGTCGTCAGTGGTGCGCCATCGGCGTGCTGCTCGCCATCCTCTTTGTCATCATCCTCCTCTTCTTCATCCTCTGATCAATGCCTCCAACCAAACATCGACATCAAACTCGTCTTAAACCCGTCTACCAGACTCTACCTGACTTTATTTAGACTCTACTGGACTTTCTTTGGACTCTGCTGAACTTTCTTTGGACTATGGACTCTTCCTGCTGATCAGGGCTGAACAGCACTTTTGGTTCTTTGAGTGTTTAACTGTTAGAACCACTTCAGAGGTCAAAGGTCATGTGTGATGTGTTTTTTGTTTTTTTAAATTTAAAACTCTAAAAATAACCAGTTTCACTCAAGTCTAAAGTGGACTTACTCTGCTCATTTCTACAGTATCTTTGCATGAGTCATAGTTCAAAATAGTCCTACTGTATCCAGTAGCCTTTGTTCAACCCCTTAGTTCATTCTCCATCTCCTCAAGACTGCAGGGTTGGCTGCCCTTCATAAATAGAAGGTATGTGCAGTGGGTGGGTGGGGCTTCTATTCCCTCTCTATGGCATCATCCAGATCCAAGTATAGAAAAAACTGAGTGTCTAAGGCAGTTTGAGCTATTGGCTCACAAAGATAACTGTATGCAGTGACCTCATTATTAGAAATTTTATTTAATGTGAGCCTCCATCACAGGAAATAGATGAAAGGAAATGAAGAGGGCAGGTCCACTTTAAAGACACTTTTATCCAATTGTTGAATACTAATTTCATGTCAGCATTTGTTTAACTTACATTTAATTCAGTTTAAACAGGTTTAACAGATTTAGTTCTGTTTAAACTGGTTTACTTCACTGCAATACGTTAAAACTGAAATAGAAACACTAACTTCTGTTTTGTTTTTATTGACTGAAACCTTGTTTTATTTTATTATTGTTTATGTTACCGTTTGTGTTCTGAATTGATCATGTGCAGCATATTATTGATCAGCATATGTATTGACCTGTGGATGAGTTACTGTGCCTCCTTCAGTATAAAAGGCTTTCTGCAGGGCTCCTCTGGAAAGCTTTTAATGTGAAGAAGGAAGTGATATCCTGAAGGCTGGTAAGCAAGTTAGTTTAAAACAGGTGACAGCAGCAGCCAGTCGCATTGTCCCACATCAGTTTTATCATATGTGGCGGTGATTCTCATGCAGCGGTTAAAATGTTTCCTAAATAAATGAAATCAGAATTCTGAACTGACACACAAAGAACTGAATTAAAGGTTGTGGTTTACCTGAAATTTCACCTGCTTTTACACTAACGATTATCCAGACTGCTCGTTTCCTCAAAACTTTATTCTTCACACTAAACAATAACAATTAATAAAGAACGACTGAATGGAAAAAGCTGTTAATGATCGGTGATAAATTGCTATCACCTGATCAATGTTGAGACATGTCTGGAGCTGAATTTTTTTTATTCAATAAAGTCCAGAAAAGAAAATCTCACTGACCTTTTGATTAATGAATGTTTTAATCTGGCCTCATTGATTGATCAATAATCAGTTTTCATTTTGGCAGGTCCCAAGATGTTTTTCAACAATATTTTTTATTTTTGTTAAAAGTTTAAAAAAAAAAGCTTTTTTTGGGGGGGGTTAAGCTACTTCATCAATGTGAAAAAAATTTCACAATTTTTTTTTTTAACTGAGTATCAGCTCGGGACAAATACTACATGGCATTAAAAAAATATTCAGACTTAAAACTTAAAATATTTATTTTTTTATAAAACATTTTTTCCATTTAAAACCTGAGGTTCATCAATGTTTGTTGATTTTTATTCTAATTGTGTTCTAAATTTAAGCAGTAAAATTGATTTGACAGGAGACATAAAGCTTCTCATCATGAGAACGTGTAAGACAAATACTGCAGTTTAAATTTAACTCTGTTTCTGCCTTAAAAAGGTGAGCTGGGTTCAGTGTTGGCATGGTGCTTCTTCAGTCTGGTAGTGTGGTCGTCATCATGAACATGCTTTCTGGTGTCGAAAGACCCGGATCGTGGCTGACGGGTTCTGGATCAACAGGTGGGTCACCTGGTCCAGACTGAGACAGGCCACCTTCTCCCCATTCACTTCCAGGATCTCATCTCCAACAGCCAGGAGACCAGCGTACAACTTCTCAGTGCTGTTGTTCACCATGCCCTCCACATACACACCTGCAATATACATCAAGCTGTTAGTACTCCCCTAAAGCTGCATTAGTACACTGGCCGTACACTCCAATATGCACTTCTATGGAGTTCTGTGCTATGACCAATTCTATTTACATTATACATGCTTCCCTGAGGCAATATAATTAGAAGAAATAGCATACATTTTCATTCCTATGCAGATGATACCCAGCTTTATCTGTCTATTAAGCCAGATGTGTCATGGTCCTGGGTCTTTGAATGCAGCATTTTTATTTGTGGACTATTAAATATTGCTTATGTAATTGGTAGCTACTTCTCTTTCGGCGTTGTGTCAATTAAGAACAGACTGGCCCACCAACATCTTTTGGAGGGAATCTCCCATTTTTTTCACTGACATAAGTTGGGATAAAACAATGTATTTCAGTTAATGACGGTTCAGTCAAAGCCCTGCTCTCGCAGAATACAACAGGAAAAAGGGATAGGTGAGACTGCTCCTTATAAAGGACAGTTGTTCCAGAAAAATAAATATAGGGTTACAGAAGGCAATAACAAAAAAAAAGGTTCAGCACACCAATCAGTTACCCAAACATGTCAAATAAAACTAAATGAACAAATTTTGTGGAATTCTATATAAATAAACATGAAAATAACAGATAGATGGGACATAATTACAAACAATATTAACAAAGAATTGGTATTACCACCAGAGTTGAGTCGTCCGTTCCCTCGTCTGATGATGAAGCCAAAGGGTTGGCCCACCGGTTGGTGGAGCTCCAACAAAAATGTCCCATCATGACAAACCTGAAGAATCCGTCCAACAGAACGAGCTGAACAGGGACGACTGACGTTTTCAACACTGAAACTTCGAGGTATTAACCTGACAGAGAGGTGAAGAGTAGTGATAAGAGTGTAAAACCAAAGCTTCAATACACGTTTCTTACTTTCTCTGCAGTATTGTTTGGTCTTTACCTTACAATACATAGAACCTTGAGGCGACTGTTTGTTGTGAATTGGTGCTGTATAAATGGAATGGAATGGTATGTTTTGAACGCTGGGCTTACAACTCCAGAGAACCACTGTTTCAAAGCTTGCTTGAGGACGGAAAAAAAATCACTCGACATATGTTTCCCCAGCACTTTGCTCAATAACACAACACACACATTGATCCATCTTCATTTGTAAATAGAACCTGATATCATATTTGGTCATAACGTGTGTGCCTCAAACAATGCAAAGATGCTTCAGATCATTGAGATGTGTGAGCCTCTGCATGCAGGTGTGTAACTGACAACATTGCACTTTTCCAGGAGAGGGCGCTATGATTGATGCTTCGCATAATGAACCTATTTTCAAAACAATTAGTTCAAGAGCTTCAGTGCTTTACAAAAGCTTCATTTTCTCATCACTAGTGAAGAGGCTGTGACTGGTTGATCTGAGTGTCAGAGTAGAGAAAAGAAGCATGTCTTACTGGTCAGCAGCTGGTATATAGTTTGCAGAACGATCTTTCTTCTTCTTTGGCTCCACTAATGACTTCCTTGACTGCAAAAGTGGCGCCTCCTGCTGGACAAATAGGAAACACATTGGTTGAAGTCTTAGTATCCGATAACTGATAAATAACTGATACTTCATGTTCTCACCACACTGAGCGACTCAGCAGATGAAGTTTTCTTCAGCACGCTGGACGGGTTCCTGGAAATGGAGGAGGCAGAGTCAGTGAAGGAGGGGGGGGTCCTTGAGCTGAGGCGGTCGAGGCTGCCGGTTCGAGTCCTGCTCAGCCGGATGGTGGAGAAAAAACGGCGCAGAGAAAGACGAGTGGAATCGTCTCTGCTGCTCAAGCTGCAACACAGATCCTCAAGTCAGTCACATGAAATCTCACCTGAGATCACAGCTGGATTTAAACAGTGTACTGAGGAAGATCATGTGATCAAAAAATTAACTCAATCAATTAGTTTGGCTACTGTGTGAAGCTTGTGAAGATGTAAAGCTTATCCTCTGTACCAACTGGCATGATGATACCATTACACAAACTCACTGTGCAGGAAGGGAAACGCCATCATCATCACGGAGCTCTGGTCTCTTTGGCTCTGAGGTGGGCAGGGCTTGGCTTTCAGCTGTAAACAAATTAGAAGTCTAGATGTTAAAGTGTGTTTAGAGGCGTGTGTGATTTCACCTACAGCTGAGCAGGAACCTCTGGAGGCCAAACACTAACTGTTCATGGATTAAATAAAATGATTTTGTTAGCTTTTCTCATGTGTATTATGTTTTGCTTCCCTTCATCTTATTAGTTAATTCCGCGCTTCTGACATATAAGATTGAAAAACCTCACAAAGAATGCAAGTAACCAAAACATAAAATGAAAACAACCCAGTTCAGTCCAGTGATCATTTGACAGTTAAGCTCTCTTCACCCAAGTGTCCAGATCATATGGCCGCAGAACTGATTACCGATTATAAAATTAATTGACCTGCAGACTAGGGTGTGCTGGTGCCACATGCGCTTATAAACATCCATATGCTTAAACATGGTGTTCTGTTTAAACAGAAGTCCAGTAACAGAACACTGCTTGGGTTAAGATCAGGCAGGTCATTCCTCCCAATCACACCCCTCCAGGTCTCACTGTCATTGCCCCCATGAATGCTGAAGGCTCCTTCCCCACCAGAGAGGTGACATTCCATGTCCCAAAAGACAGTCTTGTTAGCCTTGGCTGCCACCTGACACACAATGCACTTGACCCCTATTGCGTCTCCTGCAAGTGGTGGGAACTACAGGAGGGTGGGTCCATGTCTTCTAATTGGACTGCGCTCAGCTGGACCCCATGAGCTAAGGCCCAGCCACCAGGCCTGCCTCCAGAGTGGGACCTCAGTAACCCTATCCCAGGCAGGGTAAACTGTTCCATTGGTGTAGCTGCCATAATGGTTGTTGGAATCACTTTTTGCCTGTTTCTGTGATGTATTTTTTTCACTCACCTCTTTTCACACTCTATGTTTATACACCACTCCACCTTTAATCATTACTTTTTATCAATCTATGGCTCTCTTCACAACATTTTGTCCTGTCTCCCTCCCCTGAATCCCAGCGGGTTGATTGATGACTGCTCCTTCCTGAGCCTGGTTCTACGGAAGGTTTCTTCCTGTTATCACCAAGTGCTTGCTCATGGGGGGGTTGTTTTGATTTTGGATTTTCTCTGTATTATTGTAAGTATTTCAGGTCTTTACCTTACAATTACCTTGTAATTATATACTTAAAGAGTATATAATTGAGGCAATTGTTTATGGTGATTTGGCACTATAATAAAATTGAACTGAATTGAATTGATCCTGAACTGGTCTCATATGTTCGTTCATAAATATTCAGAGGTCCTTGTTCTATCTTCATTAGCAGTTAATTGAAGGAGCTGCAGCAATTGGGTGGCAGAAGTAAATGGAGAATCAACCTCAACAGCAAACCAATGAAAACCAAGAAGGAAAGCATTTATTTCAGGTCATCATCAGTTTTTGATTAAAAGTTTGAAGCATAAGATTCTCAACTGGTCTTGAAATCTTTGTGAGGAAGCTAAGAATGTAAACAGGTTATACGTAAGATCGACATGGCATCGAAGGAAGTTCAACATACCCAGGCTTTCTTTGAGTTAGCTGGCTTGACAAAACTGAAAACCCCAGTAAAGAGATAATGGGTTTTGCCACATTGGTTTTCAACTTTGTCTGATAACTCAACTTTCTCTGCTTCAGACTCTAAGCAAGCTCACATAAAAAATAGGTGTTCCACGCATCATGTGACTCCTTTTCTGTACGAAATGATCCCTATGAGTGCTGCCAACTCCAATCAGAGATGCTATCAGATGATAATAGGTGATAATAAAATGGTGCTAAAATCTCTAAAGAACACAAAAATCTAATAGTAAATTAACTGAGAGATGAATGCTGCATAAACTGATTAATCTGGTGATTTAGCGTACAGAGCAGTAAAATAAACATTTTAATTCCGGTGAATGATTTTGTGGCTGAGTGCGTTCTCAGTGCTGCTGTTTATTTTTAAAGTGACGGCTGAACATCAGCACTCTAAAACTTTAAACTGCATCCATTTTAACATTAAAGCTTACTGTCCAACAGCTGGATAAAGAATGCTAAATATGGAAAGCTCTGACTTTAAGCAGGACAATTTGCTAAGCTATTAATTTCATTTCATTATGAGTCTGTGGATAAGTGTTTTTGGCAAAAAAAAAAAAATCATGTGATGCTCTCACCTGTTGTTTCTAAGCTCCTCTCGGAGGAAGAGTTCGTCATCATGTTATTCAGACCTTCTGTCTCCTTGCACGGCCTCCTCTCATTTGGCTCTGGACCCAGTTGAAGCTCTTTGTGTGGTTTAGGCGGGTGGACAGCACTTAGTCCCACCCAGTGAGGGGGATAGGGGTTGATTGGCAGGCCTGTCGTGGGTATTGCTTGATGGAGAGTCACCTGAGCTCCATTAAGCTCCACTGATTGCTGTCTCTCATGCGTGTCAACCCCACTCCTTTCCCAACTGGAGACAGAGCCGATGTAGGTTTCTCTGATTGGTTCAGTCTGCAAGTTAAGGTGGTATTTGTTTAGGCTCCACCCCTTATCAACCTTGTCAAGCCAGATGTTGACTCCACCTCCTAATCCTCTCTCACAGGTATGACACTGGTCTGCTCCCCTCACTGCTGTTTGTCCTCTCAGCTGCTGGCCAACGTGCCCCATACCTGCCTTGCCATTGATGTACAGGTTCAGGTCTGGTTTGGACAACAGGACACCTGATCCTTGCTGTCCTATCTGTCTCTTTTGCCACTGTCGCTCCAAGTAACGAGACTCTGCCTCCTTCTCCGTCTCATCCTCAAATCGCAGACGGCGAGTAGGAGACGCTGCCAGCTGCTGCCTTGTCAAACCAGCAGCTGGTTCGCTGCCGGATGAGGCTCCGGACACCGAGACCACACCGCCTGACTGCACCTGTTCACATGGCCTAAACCCTAACCTGCAAACAGTGAAATGAAGAGAAGGAGATTTGTTAATAATTTAAAGAAGCTGGCTTCAGTGAGGAATTTAAAAATAAAACTTTTATCCTGCAAAATGGACTAAAATAAAAAATTATAAAAATCGTTTGAGTTTCAGAGTACTCCAGTTTGTCGAGGTGTTGATTTACTGATTTTCTCAAATCAAATATGTCATAATAACAGAATAATCTCTTTTTACTTTCCATCCAGCCTTGATAGCTGGGGATTGGTCTGCCAGGGGCCTCCTTCCATCCTGCAAACTAACTAATAAATGAATGTGTCATGACCCTGGACTTTTTTGAAACATTTTGAGTTTCTGTTTTCCTTTTGAGATCCTTTTACTAGGGTTGCCATGTGTCACGAGTAAAGTTCTTAGTTTTGCTTATTTGTGTCTTCAGGCGATCTTAGTTTAGTTTCCTGAGTCTTGCTCCTGGTTTAGTTATGTTTGATTCCCTCAGTGTGTCTGCCTCCTCATGTGTCAAGTTCTATTTTCCTGTTATTTACTTCCTGTTTAATTTTTCCTAGTCTCCGTTCCCTGTGCATAATATTTTCTTTCGCTTCCTTTGTCTCATTCTGTTCGCCTGTGTTTCCTGGTGTGTCCGCTCCCTCCTGATTAACCTTTATGTAATTATAGTCCTTGTTTCCTCCTCTTCTTTGTTGTGGTGTTGTCGGAAGGTTGTGTTTTGCTTCCTCCTGACTGCCTGAAGTGCCTTCTGTTTATGGATTATGTTCCGTCTGGAGGGATTTTGTATTGTTTTGCTCAAGAACCAAGTAATAAAGTCAAGTGGAGTCTATGAAAGCCTTCTGAGTCTGCGCTGGGGTCCACTCTGCCTGGCACACAGCCTGTTCCTTGACAGAATGAATGACTGTGGCACAGATTACAAAGATATTTATTCTTCCTTTAAAGTCTTGAATAATATTTAAATGTTTACAGCAGTGTTGTTTTCTAAGGACAGCTGTGTGTGTGTGTGTGTGTGTGTGTTAGTGTGTGTGTGTGTGTGTGTGTGTGTGCGCTACTCACGGTGCACGTGTGTCAGGGGTCAGCAGGTTGTGGTCTCCTCTCAGAGGCAAACAGCGACGCTTCATACGAACTACGTCCTCCTCACACTGCTGCTGCCAGGGCACTTGACGAGAGACTGCAGACACACATGGGGAGGGGGAGGGGAGAGGATGACATCAGGAGCTCTGATTGGTCAGAGTAACAGAGGAAGGAGGATTAAAGGGAGAAGCTCATCAAGATTAATTAACCTGACGAGACCACAGACTGTTTACATCAGCACAGTGTGTGTTGCCTACTCTGTGAGGACGTTTCTTCTCATTTAAAGGCCGTTTTAGAATTTGGACAAATAAAGTTTTTTTTTTAAGAATTAATTTTTTTGGCCTTTATTATTTTTCAGCACAAGGTAGAGCAAGAGAACCAACAGGATGAACATGGGAAATGATTCTGGGTGAAATCCAACCCACACTGGTGCAGTAGCCTTTATGAATGTACCAGTAGCCATGGGTAAATAAAGTTAAATAAATGTTTACGCTTTTAAAGAGTTCTAATGAAAGTAAGAAATAAAACCTTTCATTTACCTATTTTCTTTATTTTACAATTTTACTGTTGTTCTGTAACAAAACAAGTTGTGTATTCATAATATTTATGTAATACTTGTTTAATAATCATGTAATTGCAGTTCCCATAATACTTGAACTTGTGTTGGTTCAGAAGGGCTCAAAAGCAGCGAGCGGCTCAGTGAACACTTTTATTCCCTCAATGTTTGTTTGTGAGATGTGACACAGTCAGCAGCGGACACACCTGAGCAGGTAGCACAGACTACTGACATCTCACGTGAATTACTAGTTTTTAGTTTATTTCCTCTAGCATGAGACACAGTAGAGTTAGAGTTCTGCGTGAGACAGGGTTTGTGGTTAGATTTAACTCTGTGTTTTCAGGGTTACCGGAGATGCTGTCACTGCAGCCACCAAAAGTATTTCCAAAGTTGTTCATAGGATGCATTTTATAATTATAAAGCTCTAAACACATGAAATAAGTTATCTTCCTGTTCCATGCTGTTGGTTGGCTTTTTTAAAATTAACTTTATTTATGAACATCAGTACTGAATATAAAGGCACTGAAGACAGTCATTCAAAAGCAGAACAAATGAAACAAAAGGGGAGCACAAGAGTCCAAACAAAAAGGGAAGCAGTCCAGTTGGGTTGGCCTGGCCAAGGGGCTAGGCAGTTTCACAGTAGTTTCAGGGGCTGCCCAAGCCATGGCGCAAGGCCGAGGGGGTGATGTGGGCAGTGAGGAAGAAGCAAATTTGGGGGCCGGCCGCATGGCCAGCTCCAAAGACAAAGTAGTTTAGGGGGCAGCCAGGAGGCCAGTGATGGCAGCAAAGCAATTCTTGGAACCGACTGTGTGGCCACCAGCAAACCCTACGGCTTAGAGGCAGGCTGACAACAGAGCAGATGATAGGGCACCCCTGGTAGCATGGCTGGAGGCCAAGACCCTTATACTCAGGCAGCTCGGACACCATGGGCCCCTCTCTGGCTCTGGCACGGAACCCATCAGCATTTTTTGATCTGGCAAAGGCACCAGCAGGCTGAAGAGGCCTGGCATTAGCCTTTGTCTTTGGCTGCAATCCAGCTGCATGGGACTCAGGAGGCTCAGAATGCTTAGGTGAGTGGGGCTGCTCAGCATGCTCTGGCAGTTCAAGTTGCTCTGACTGGGGTTGAGCAGGGCTCACAGCAGTTTCCTCTGGCAACTGGAGCTCTTGCAGCTCCAAGTTGGGTTGCTCAGCAGGACATGCAGCCATCTCCTCCAACAACTGGGGCTCCCTTGAGGCAGGGCAAGCTGAAACTCAGGGACTATAAATGCATTCATGGGTCATTCCACCTCAGTTCTAATTGGTATATAGGTCGTCATTTGTGAGAAAAGGCTAATTTTCACATTTCAGCTCAATCAGAGCAACTTTTCCCGCGATGTCACCATTTCTTTTTTCTTTTTTCACTTTTTCATGAAACCTTATCCCAACACAGATGGGCTACACACCCCCACATTAGCAAACCAGGTCACTCTAGGGGTGCAGTAAATTCTTCAAACCTCCTTCTGAGTTGTATTGAATTGAATGATCTTTACCTTACAATATAGTTGCGATTTGACACAATACAAATAAAACTGAAAATTGAATTGCCAAAATTCACCTTTAAAAACATAGTTTTTAAGTGGTGGTTGCATTTATTAGGCGAAAAAGCTATCCAAACCTACCTGGCCCTGTGTGAAAACATCATTGTCCCCTAAACCTAAGCAAGAATTGTAATCAACATTTGAGATAACTGGCAGTGAGTCTTTCACATCGCTGTGGAGGAATTTTTGGACTGCTTCAAAACTTTCATTTTGGTTTTTTTTGTTTTTTTAGATGGACTTGCTGGTGTGTTTTCAGGTCATTGTCTTGCTGCACAACCCAATTGAGATTGAGGACGTGGCATATATATTGGCTTATTGATACCAGGATTTCTCCTTGGGGGGACTTGGGAATACCTGCTTATCATAAAATTCAGGAAGTTTGGGCAGTCATTTGGGACTTGGTAAGGCTGCCTATGAAGGATGCAGGTGCAGAGCAATACAAACTCAACTCGGACTCAGTATATGCTTGAGCTGAATTTTAAATGGATTAGATCTTGGAGGAGTGCCTGTTTCTGCGCGGCGAGGAATGAACCATGATTGGACTTTTTTAGCCATTGAGAGGTACCAGCAGTCAGCAAATTAATCAGTTATGACAGCCTGGACCAAAACAATCTGAAATTTAGCTCCCTGACCGGCCTTGGATAGCCGTGTATCTCATTTTTCTCCTCAATGTTTTGTAAAAAGCTGCTATACGCCCTATATTGCCCTGGTATGGGGCAAAGTATGAGATACTTTTTTTCTTCTCTATAAAGGATATACTGGCTAGGTGGTGTGTACAGGTCTGGCCTAAGTCTTCTGTTAGAAAGACTGCAGCAATCCAGTAGTGTAAGGGAACAGTCTTTAATAAAGTCTCACAGGTGAATCACAGTGGATGCACAGAGTCGGTAACAGGTGTGTAACTGGGTAGATAAAGCACTTCCCCAGCCTGAGTCACAGGTACTCCAAGTGGGTGGACTTTATCTGGCTCCAACCGCTTACTCCCCTGCCTCTCCGTGTGTTAGCCCTTCTTCTCCTTTGAAGTCAACACAGGGAGGGAGGAAGACGAATTCCCAGCAGCAGCAGAGGGAGTTTTTGCCGGAGCCTTAAGGCTTAATGCCGCAATACCACTGGAATCACATGCTCGGTACGTGAAATATTATGGCCTTTCAGCTCAACCCTGGATTTTCACGCCATCTGCACTGCCATTTCCTCAGCCTGCTTCAGTGGGGAAGGAGCATCACTTTCAGCAGCAGAAATGGCGCTCTCACCCCACTAACACAGTGAGTCATCCTTTTTAGGCCTCAGAAGGAACTATTTTAAATCACGAGACTCATATGGATACCCCTGAAAAAATATAATACCGTCATGCTATGGACTCTGAAGCTCTCTCCCTCTCAGAGTAGGGGAGGAAGACAATCATCCTGGATCAGCCTGTCCCTGCACCCGAATCTGTCTCTTGGGTGGGGGGCAGTCTGGCCTTTTGAGATAACTAGAGGCTCTCATAAGCAGCCTGGGTCATCTGAGTAGATGACTGTGTGCCCTGCAGAATGGCAGCTCTCTTCCCTGTCTCCGTCATAGCCTTCAGCACCGCCTGCAGCCGAGCCTCTGTCATAGCCTGAAGTGTTGCCTGAAGCAGCTCTGAAACCTCTGTCACAGACCTTACCATCTGCAGCAGCTCTGAAGCCTCCATCACAGACTTTGCTGCAGTAGCTTCCCAGCAGCCTCTGTCTCCACCCGCTGCAGCAACTCCCCAGCAGCCCCAGTCTCCGTCAGCTGCAGCAGCTCTCCAACAGGCCCATTCTCTATCAGCTGTAGCAGGTCTCCAGCAGCCCCAGTCTCCGTCATCTGTAGCAGGTCTCCATCAGCTCTAACAGCTTCTCTCCAGCAACCCCAGTCTCCATCAGCTCTAACAGCTTCTCTCCAGCAGCCCCAGTCTCCATCAGCCGTAGCAGCTTTCCCGCAGCGTCTGACTGAGCCCCAGTCAGCTGCCTCAGCTTTCCAGCAGTCTTAGTCAAAGCCCCATCACCATCATCCTCATCACATCCAGACTCACCCAGGCACCTCCTAAGCAGCCCCAGCTGTTTTGCCCGAGGGTCCAGCTCAGTCCGAGTATCTGGAGCCGCATCGGGTGCCACATCCAGAGGGTCCAGCTCAATCTGAGCCTCTTCCGGTGTCTCATCCGGCTCTATCCGAGCCTCCTGTCCAGCCTCGCCACCACCGCAGGGATTGCGGCTGGCATCTTGTCCTGTCTCATTGCTGCTGCTGGGAGCACTCTCGGTCTCCCGTCCTGCTTTCAGTTTTTTCTTTTTTAATAAATTTGCAAATATTTTCACAGTTCTGGGTTTTTTCTGTCAAGATGGGGTGCTGAACATACATTGATGAGAAATAAAATGCAAATGGCTGCAATAAAACAAAGAGTGAAAAATTAAAGGGGTCTGAATACTTTCCGTACCCATTATAATTTCTTTTACACCGAGACACAAACAGGTGGTTGGTGATTTTAACGGCCCACAATAGCTATAGTCTGATACCTTAATATATGCTATAAAGATAAGCCTACTTTTGTATTTACATGGTTTTGTTTGTTCAGAATCAAGGTGTAATGTGCACTTTAGTTTGCCAGTGTATTCTTTGACCTACTGAGTGTTGTCATGAACTGTGCATAAGACATTTACTGTTTATAGTTTAATGGCTTCGATACAGTGATGCAATTCATTAATCTTTTGTGTTTTTGACTTTCTTTCATTGATAATGGTTTCACTCACAAAATGAATGATTTGAAGCTACCACAGTCTTGAAGTGCTCTAATATTACAGTATATAAATTAAGAACACATCTGCAACTCTCTTGTTGTCTTTAGGTCATTTTGACCTGATTTCAAAATTTACAATGTAATATATGTACATTTAAGCATAATTGCTGAAAATGACATAAAGGGTTTTAGTCTGCTCTTGTTTAATTACTTATGACTATATGGAATTATGTCATAATTTCTCCTAGCCAAATTATAGTGCAGCAGGTAAATATATACACTTGGAAAATTGAGAAATTTAGGTGTGTTTTATAATAGATTCTAAAAGTGTCAAATATTTGTTACTGTTGGAAGAAATGTGAAAAATGTAAGCCTTTTCTTAATTGTTGAAGGTGCAGAGTAAATACACAGAAAGTTAAATAAATACATAGTAAAAAGCATTTCAATGTATTTCTAATACGGTTAACCCAAAATCTCCTGAATCCTTTTAGAAAAGCAAATGATTTAATAAATGAATAAATAAACTGATTGATTATTGATTATTAAGAACAGAAGAGATTTTTTTTCTTCAGGCTGCAGGAATGCGGATTTAAAATCTGTGTCCCTTTAACCCATTATGTGCTCTTTCTGTAAGTCCACTCATCACAAGTGAGGTGAGATGAGCTTGTAGCAGCTCAGTGCTGGAGGTTTAAGGACATCCTGAATGGACTTCAGTGTCTGGACTGAGTTCCCAGGTTAACTTAATTGAATTCCATCTTCTGACCACTGGGAGGCGCTGCAGCCAGTAAAAACATGGTTATAGTCCTGTTTGTCTTCTCACCCGTCATCATAGAATAGAATAGAATAGAATAGAATAGAAAGCGTTTATTATAACAGGGAGCATGATAAAAAAGTAGCAGCTGCCACAGTTCAGTGCCTTTCCCTATAAAAATAAACAAGAAAAAAAAAACACTGTAAAACCAGTATGTATATGTATACACCCCCCCCCAAAAAAAACCAAAAAAAAAAAAAAAAAAAAAAAAAAACAAAAAAAAAGGCAAAAAAACTAAAAAAAAAAAAAAAAAAAAAAAGCATTAACCTTCGACGAAATTTTGCCTCAGGCTTAAACAGATGA
>VUQK01024299.1:6343-25450 GCA_015106715.1 Bujurquina vittata
TCGTTGGTGTGTGTGTGGGGGGGGGGGGTAGTTTTGGCCATGGTCTCCGGGTCCAAAGAGCATCAGAGCCGTTGGGCTAAGGAGATCAGGTCTGTTTTTAAAGTCAGGCTTATGAACTTTGATAAAACTCATATTTAGGGCAGATCAGGTGACCTTGAACCAGCCGCTCATTATGCTACAGTAGCATAACGAATCTCTCCGTCCTCCTCTTTTCCTTCACCTCCAACCAGCCACGGCAGGTGATGGTCCCGCTCTGAGCTTATAAATAATATGAAGCAGCTTGGGATGACTATGGCTGTGACTGATGTAAATAAAGCTGGATTAAGTGGTTATCTGTCAGTATAGTGATTAATGGACCGGTTCTTATATAGCGCTTTTCTACTTTACCTGCGCACTCAAAGCACGTTACTCAGCATTCACACAACTACTTTCCACATCTACGTGCTCTCGAACACAAACACTGTCACACTCTGATCAACACGTCGGGAGCAACTCAGTGTTCAATATCACACCCAAGGAATTTGGCAGGTCTGGAGCAGCCGGGAACCGAACCAGCAACCTTCATGCTCTGAGGCACAGCTAGCCCACACAGCTGTGTTGCTGTGCTTTGCTGTTCCCTATAGCATAAAGACAGCTAACGGCCGCCTCGCTTTCCCATAATGAACCCACTAATTTGGTCCACTCACACCCAGTCCGCAGTGTCCTTTAGCTGAGGACTGAATTAGCAGCTGTCTCTGGATTTTGAAATTTTAGCACATGTGACAAACACCTTGTAGCATTTTCCAAAATACCACCAGAGAACAAATATGTGGAGGTCAGTGAATGACAAGCCACCCTACAATTCCTGACAAGACTCGTGGGTATCCTGAGGAACAATAGCACTTCTAGATACACTGCAGTCAATTACAGTGATGTGAGATGTGGGGGCAGACAGAGGAAATGACAGTTGGGAGACAGCTCTCTTATCATTGTCCTTCTGTTGTGGTCACTTTGAAACAAGTGGAGCTATTTGTCTGGCAGTGAGGTATGCTGGAGGGGAAGAGAGAACGCTTTTATCTCTGAAGAGAGGCAGGAGAAGGGAATATGCAAGAAGTGTGGTGCACACAGAATATCTGAGTAGTAACTGAAGAGAGCGAGCTGAAAAAGAAGAAGTGTTTTGCGAGGCAGGTAAAATGGCAGGACAAGAGATGGAGACCGCTTGCACGCGGGTAGCTGCTGTGATGTTTGCCCGAGCACGGTAGTCTACTCTTAATGCGGCGCATCAATCACAGATGCTGCCCGCTGCACAGCATGGCAACTTTTATCGCTGCTCATTAAAGTAAGTGCAGATATTTTATGCATCGGTTAGAATGCAAGGACTTTCCCATGCTAATTTCCCTCCTTTACATTTGTTATTCATCATCTTTGATCAGCATTGTCCTGCACACAAATAAAGAGGCTGGATCACATCTGCGAGTGCTTCTGCAGTTTATTTAACAAGCTCGATGAAACTGTATGATTCATTCAATCCGGCTTCGCTCGTTTCAAAGACTTTGTTTAGAGTCAAATTGAGTGCTGCATTGACTTCAGTTTACACGGGAGCATTTATCATGCTTTAAAGTGGAGCACAGAAATCAAGTTCTGCTCTGGTTCTCCAGTTCTTCTTCTGGGAAAAGCAAGTCTGCCTCCTGCCCAGACACTTGTGCCCTCCACGCGAGGCCGATCAGAGTAGCTAAAAAATGCTGTGGCCTTCTCTGGAATGAACTAAACTTGTGAGCTTTGCCCCACGTTTCTCATCCGTCGAGCGTTTGCCTCCCTCGTGGGTGCGTAAGCAGACGAAGGAGGTTGGCATCAGCGGCTGATTGGTGCTTTGGGTCTGCTCCCAGTATTTGAATCTGAAGTTTCTCTGCACTGGGAGCTTTTTGTCCTGCTGCTGCTTCACAGCACAAGCGATGGGAATTGAATCCAGCGCGCAGTAGTTTTAATTGATTTCTTTACGATTGAACGTGAGCAGTGAACATCCTCTCGTTAGAGACACGGGTGCAGATCTGAGAGCCGTTAATTCACTGTTCAAAGGACAGCGACAGGCCTTTGAATCCAACGGCCTTTTTATTCCAACGCTTCCTATTTCGGATGAACCTTATTTATTAACGGCAGCAGTCGTGCTGCACCACCTGAGGATCCAACACACCAAACACAAGAACACCAAAGATAAAATACACCGCAGCCTGGGTTACCAACCATCCTGGCAATGGAGGCGCCAAAAATAAGTCGCGTATCACATTGAAAGCCATGACATTGTATACTGAGCAGCCACATCCTTTACAAAGTTGCTCTGAGTGAGAAAACACAAAGTTATGCTGAGGGCATTTAAAGGATTCTCGAGTATTTCGATAAACCTGGTAAAAGACTGATCTTACCTCTTCTGTGCTGACCTCAAGCAGCTTCATACCCACCTCCTTACAAGGCAAACTCTCGCTCTCATCTGTAATCTATTATTCAGCGCGAAGAGGCAGAGACTGGGAAAGGCAGATAACTTGGTCGCTTCTTTCTCCATCCACCCCCTTCAACCCCCCATTACTATTATCCAGAGGCTATTGTGTGGGAAAACAAATGGAATGATTGCCTTTTGTTGTGTAGGAGAGGGGAAATTTTGTATTCTGTGCAGAATTTGAATGTAGACTTGCCATTCAGAGCACACAAGCTATGACTGCCAGTTGCATTGTGCAAATAATAATGCATGGGAGGGATCAAATTAAAATTTATCAGCTCTGAGCTGGTATCCATCTCCAAATCTATTTCTCTCAGATGAAAAATTGAAAAACCAAAAGGGAGTGCATGTTTTGAGTTTGGCTCTAATTTGCTCTGTCATTCCCTCTGGTTTCTGCAATAGCACAAAGAAAAAAAATGGCCAAGCGAATTCAAGATTGTAGTTACTGTGTAGTTACTGTGTAATTACTCTGTAGTGTTCATATTGAGTCCAGAGCTGCACTAACACTTGCTGTAACATAAACCCATGACTGAAAGTCATTTTCTTTCCTACATATTAAATTGTGACCATTTCAGTGCTGGGAATAAAAACACAGAAACAAACAGTGGTCCCAGTTTTAGTGTAGAAGCTGATAAATGACTCCTGTTGCTGAGATAATCAGTAATGATTATCATTTTGCAGAGGGCGATTGTTTGCTGAGCACCTAAACAATTTGCTAATATTCGCAGATGACAAACCGTTATGACGCTGTTAAATTGCTGCTCTCAGGGAAATCAGGGATGATGCAATTTGCTCCACTGGACCCAACCAAACCTCTGAGTGCACCCTTTTTATTATCTCTCCAACATATTTAACAGCAAACCAAGTCCCTCTGTCTCTAGATAAAGTAGATGGTGTTTTCCTGGGCACTGTAGTACTCACAAGCTGGAGGGACGAGAGATCAGCACCCTGTCAGGCTCGGTATTAGGCTCCGATCAGAAAAAATCCCGCGATGTGAGAGACTCGACATGCTGAGAGGGACTCTGCGAGACTGATAAAGCTACTCCACGAGCTGTTGGTCAAAGAGAGAACGTGTAACCGTGTCTACATCTCCATCGCTTCACTGCACATTACAACACAGCATTCTCAGCCTCTCCAACCACAACTGCAAATTTCCTCCACCTTGTTGCCGTTGCAGGTTCTGTGAACTTATCGCATGGTGGTGAATGAATTATCGCAGATCGAGGCTATAACTATCAATCCGCTGGTGCGGGCTAAAAGACAGGGAGGCTGAGGTATTATAATTGAAAGGCCCCTTCAGTAGCGATAAATAATGAAGTTTCCCTCGGGGCTGTTAGGGGGTGGAGAAGGGAGGGCTTCAGATGGTGGAAGGTGTTTTCACATATATCGAGTCATCCAAACCCCCCACCGGGCGAGGCATGGAGGGCATATGATATGGGTATGAAAACTCAGGAGGGGGACTCACTCACACGGCTTCATTACCAATCAGGTGGAATGGGACTGGTGCAAATATGGTATTATCTGAAGTGCTATTAACTGGCTAATTCAGTTAGGCATTAATAACGTAGTTTTCCACGGTCGAGCTCATGTACTAAACATCATGCGTGTGACTGCAAAACATTTTTCAGTCGTTCTTTGTTGGCATTTAAAAAGTGAATGGTTATTTTTTTTTAACCTGTGAGGTCATCAACAGCGCCAATCCTGATCCCGGCTCTAGCCACAAGCAAGCAGGTTTTATCGTTCTTGTTTTTCCACTCGGAGACCAAAGAAATCATTCAAAGTGGAGCCAGCAGGTCGAGCCATCGAGGGTTCAGGTAAATTCAGTTCAGTTTGATGTTTTTGGTGCCAAAGACCTCAAAGTACTTTATACTGCAAAGCCAGGGGTCTGCAGTATTGGAAGGAAAACCCAAACAATCAGATGAGCCCCTCTGAGCACGCACCTGGGTTCAGGGAGGGGGCACCAACCTACCAAAGTTTTGTTAAACCCTCTTAACGCCCCCAATCTGAACCCGTTTCCTTATCCTAACCACAGGCCAGAAGAATTTGTCTCAGCACTGACCTCAGAGGTTTAAACCACATGATGAACAAACATCATTGCAGAAACTTTCAAATGAGTTTTCATCGATTCCTTTTCCCATTACAAAGATTATGCAACCGCCCAAATCCTACCCGTTATTATCCTTATAACCAAAAAGACGTTTTTCTGCACTAAATTCAATAATCACATTACGGTTACAATTATGCTGTTACTGCATTCCAAAGGTTCTTTAAATTGTTTGCATGATGGGCGGACAGAAAGACCTGCAACATGGAGGCTGATACAACGCAACACTGTGATTGGCTGCTGTCTGATTGTTAAGATAACATTGGTGACGTCTTCTGTCAGATGCAAAGGTGTAACTGTAGCCTGTAGGCAGCGTTCAGTACTTTGCTCCGGCCTTCGCCAAACTAGTCTCACTCCTGCTGTGCGAATCATGTCACTGCCTATAGTATATGCACATAGTAATTGGTGCACCCTTGGAGCGCTTTCAAATCAGGCAAAATTAGCCGCGTGCTGCCGCTTCTGACAGATATGAGCTTTCCAATCCTCTTCCCAACTGAGTGAAGGAGTTTTCTGTGTCTTAATTACCTCACATTTGGCACAGTGCACTGCAGAGCTGGCTGCCGGGAGATAGGGACTCAGCTGAGACGCTCAGACAGCGGTTGGTGACAGAAGCCAGGGGAGGACGCAGCAGAGAAAAAGCTCCCAGCTAGCATGCTTTGGATGACAGAAGCAGTGTTGGAGGGGGGCATAGATCCCCAAGGAGGGGCAGAAGAAAGAGGAAGAGCCAGCTCAAGGGAAAATCCCCCTCAGGCACATATGGCAGAAGTGAAACATCCATATGCTGGCGTGAAACAGAAGAGTGTCGATACCCGCGATCTCCCCTTCTCTCCGTCTTTGGAGCTGTGGTGCACTGGCTGCTCTGTTTTATTTTGCAAGCAACTCAAAATCCCCAAAGGAATGCTGACAGCAGTGTAAGGAAGAGCGATGTTTCATAATTCCACACTGGGAATACCACATCATGGTTAGTGCATGGATGGAGCTATACAGCAATAGGCTTTACAGCACATTATATTATCGGAGTTTATCTGTGCCTGTGGTTCGGCACTTGCTGTTGAGGTTTTTCACGTGATGTCATGCATCACTGGTCAAGCGTTGTCCACCATTCTGGATGTGATACAACCAATGTGCATTCCCTGAGTGGTTGGCAGTGGTTCCTGCAGGTTGCTGGCTGTCGCTGGCTGAAAACAGTCGCTAAGTAGGCGCTGAACCAAACACCTGCTCGAGGTTACTTTGTTTGCTGGCAGATTGCCACAGCTGCCTGTAGTTTCTCAAGCCCAGCAGTAGTAATACTTCAAAAAATGCAAAGGTTCCTTCAAAGAAGGAGGCACCGTTTTTACCTATTCCAGTTTTTACATGTTTCACTGCAGCCTCAGAGAGTAGCTTGGCAGTGTCCGTCACTTCCATCGAGGGATGCACCTGTTCCCATAGTGACAGGAGACTGACCAGTCTGTAGGCCTGTATGACCGGGGTTTTCCCAGTGACAGCCTCCACCAACCTCTCACAACCAGTTGGGCAATTTTCTTATTTTCTCCTCACGACCGTTGGCTGCCAGACGGTTGCAGACCAGTCTGGGCATGACTGAGGTCTTATTGACTGGACCCTACATTGTCACCATGTTAATGCTCAATACAGACTGTTGATAAATGAAAGGAAATACATGGATCCTTGAGCCCTGTGAGTGAATATAGCACGGTTTGGTTACACTTGTCCCCTTAAAGGACAGTGTTGACTATCATACGATGGCAACACCAGCCTCCATAAAGGGCCAGGGTTCACTGGACAACTTGAGTGTGAAAATGATGCAGTTCAGATGCTATAATAGCCTTCAGAGTCACTGAGCCACGTGAAAACCTTTGGGAGCGACTTTTACGACTTTCCCAGAAGCAGGAAACAAAGGAAAATCTTTTGGAAAAGTGCTCTTTCCCTGGAGCACTGACAGATGCTGACCAACACTTCACCGAGGCTAACAGCGCTTTACCCTGCAGCTGTACATGCATTCTGTTCTTATTCAACTTTAAAACTAACATCTTTAGGCTGTAAAGCAGATATATGTTGGATTCCACCCAACCAATAATGAACCACTCAATTGTCGAATAAAATAAAAATCTGTTAACTGTTTCTGAGACGCCACAGGGCTTCAATCACTTAAGGGCACTTAAGTCTTATTTCTGACTCTAAATCTGTATTTACACTTGAATCATCTAATGGAAATCCTCCATTACATTTAATAACCCTAACTTGAAATGAAAGACTACCGTGCACGCCTCATACCCGAGCAATTTCCTGCCAGTGTTTTCTCTCAGTCAGTTGATAATGGAAAAGACACAAAGGACCCTGCAGAGAGAGTTGACTCCTGCAGCCAGAGGCAATGAACTGCAAAGGCTGACAGCGCAGCACCCGAGGTGTAAAAGCCCTTCTTCCATCCGTGACACTTTGCTACCTGAGCCCGTGCACGCTCGCGCAGTCTTTTAATTTTAGCAGTCAGCTGATTGTGGGTACAAGAGCAACATGACACCGATGCATGAAGCTATGTTGTGGACATAAACGAGCCGAGTCGTGTCGGATATAAAGAAGCAATCGTGTCGTTGTAGAGGCTGGTTTTGTTGCCATAGTAATACACTGTGTGATTTAGGATACACAGTGGGGTACAACACAAAGCCTCAAAGCAGATCTGCCTCCAGTTCAATTGTGCTCCCTTTACTAAACTGCCTCTATTCCCCTGATATGGCATTGATCGGTCTGCTCAGAGCATTGTCTGCCAGTCCGACCAGCACCATCAATATTGCATCCAGTTCTTTCTAAAGAGCTCAGAACTATTTTGCAGCCTATCTAGGGAGAGCTAATAAACATGCCTGTCTTCATTCCCCGGGCAGGAATGGCACTCCAGCTCCTCTCACCCTGTGGCTTTGTTTTGTACAAGGGAGAACACAGTAATTGAGATCCACTTCTTTTGCGGCACCAGGTGAAGTTTGGAAATGATACAGCAAAAAGGGGCTTGTTACATTATTAATGACTTCAAATATTAATTAGTAATCCTTTGTAATGAGTATTTGGTCTTTTCATAGCACAGAATCCACCGTTCTAAGAAGATTAAAGGTTTACAAGACAGTGAGTCAATATTTGCACACTGGAAGTTAAAATGAATGATTCAGAAATGACCTCTGAGCTCTCAAACCGACTGAGCAGCAGACTTCATGCTGTCCAGTTGTGTCTCCTGGAAACACAGCTGGAGCAGCGTTTGGCCCAGACCTCTTCCTGACTTCTCAGCGTTCCCCCCTCCATCGCTCTGCTGACCACTGCGGTCTGTCTGGCAGATGCAGAAATCCAGGGAAGCATGAAGATATTAAATGAAACCAGGAGGAATCAGCCCTGCAGCTGCCACAATGCCCGGTGGGAAATATAGTCAAAAAGAAAAAGGGGAGCGCGTTCCAGAGGCTCATATCTACAGTGCTGGCAACTCATTGACCCGTGACCTTTAGCTAGCTCATTAGCCATTTCGTTCTAACTGATTCTGGGGACTCTGGGGGCCTTATGGCTGTGCTGATGTTATATACCTTGCTTTTAATTACTGGCCTGAAACCATGATATCACAATCCAAACATGCGCTGCTGTGACACCAAATTACATTTGATAGCGCGCTGTGTGCAATTAGGCTCGTTTAAAATAGCTTCATGCTGATTGGTGGTTTTGGTCGAACCATCTGAGACAAGGAACCAATCACTGGGGGGCAGAGCAGCTGGATGCCGTTTCCCCCTAATTCACTCAAGAGGAATGAATGTACTCAGTTTCACACTTTTATTTGCACGGCAGCAGATCTAAGGAGTACATTTATGTATTTTAAAAAACAAGTGTTCTTTCATGCCACGCCCCCAATTAATAGAGCATCACTAACGCACGCTCATTTGTTCTAATTGAATCTGACTGTGCAGTTTGACTGGAGTAGATGCTTTTATGCACACAATTTCTACTCTCTGTATGTTCGTGCAGTTTTTATCTGTATATATGTATAGTTTAGTACTCATCGTTGGCACTTTTGATGTTTAGTTACTGTAGATGGAACTATAAATAAATCAATAAAGTATTTCCTGTACGTCGTTATGTGTATGCACTATACAACAATAGTTTTACACAAGCAGAGCTTCAGGAGCACATCAGATGCTTTAATTTGTGCATTTTTGGAACTGGAAACATTTATTTATTTTCATTTCAAAAGGATTCAGTAAAGATTTATAAAATCAGCTGCAAGATATTGTAGCTCCCCCCAAAAAGTATGTTAATTAAAGTACTATACTCTGCTTTATATACATTGTAATATATATTGTGCCCACTGTTTCCTGCTCCAGTTTTCTCTGCGTTTATATCAAATCAATATTTCTCATATTTGATCAATTTATAATCCATCAATGTATGTGATATATGACATTTTTTATATTTCTGATTGCAGTTTTTGATCAATTCTGAACATTCAAATGTGAAATATTCTGTCCCTGAGCACCCGTTTGAAATATCCCTGAAAAGCCAAAACTTATATCAGCTTTATAAAGAAAATTTCAATAATAATAGGTAACATTTTAAATGCCGCGTGCAGCTGCTGCTCTTCAGTTGTTACAATGTAACCATCTCTTCACAGTTTGTGACATCAGTCCCAAGTCTGAGTGCATTACAGCGCTTTCTTTGTGTGATTTGGGAGAAAACGGCTGAGCGAAGGCTGCTCGCTGGCTTTATATAAGCAACTATCTTACAGTAACATCAGGACGGCACTGACATCGTCTGCGTGTCGCTCGAGCTAATCGATGATGAGGTTTTCGGACTGGGCAACGGCATTTGCTTTCTAATTAATGCAGACGTTATACATGCCAGTTGGAGGCCGACTGTGAGAAAGTATTGATGGAGTTAAAGGGCCACGCTCTGTGGCTGTCAGTGCTGTTGTCTCTCTCACTGTGTGCAGAGGCAATTCAAGGTCAACACTGATATATTCCTCCCAAAAATACCTGGGACTGGTAACACGAGGACTTCCGGCAGACAGCGTTTGAGGGATATTTCAGAAAGTCCTACAGCCTTTGCATAAATAGCCTGGCTGCTCGCTGTCCTTCGTGACTTCCTCCACCCTGACAGGCTGATTGATAGGAATGTGCCTAATCCATTATTTGAGCCCATTGATTGAGTGCAAAGATCAGTGTTGTGGCAGAAGTAACAGGACCCTCCTATGAGATGGCTCCTTCATGCAGGCGCAAGCAGAGGTGTCAGCTGCCGGCCTTCTAATCACCCTATGCTGTGAGTAATGGCTATGAAAGCAATCGCAGAAGAAATGCATCATCTCTGCAGACGCCTGATCTATCAACCTGACTCACTCTCATTTGACTGAAACGCATGCCAACATGAAATACGAGGCTTTGTTAAAGGCAGAAGAGGACTGGTGGCTCCAGAGCTGCAGAATGCAATAATTAAAGAGACCCGTAAAGAACAATTGTATTTCATATATTGACATGTACATGTTGCACATTTTTATAGCGCCTCCCTGGGTAAACATTTCATGCTTGGCTCTGGTGCATAATTACAATGATTCACCAGTTATATACCAACAGTCATTTTCCACTTCACTCATCTTTCAATTTGTTTCCCCACATGATATCAGCAGAGTAATAGTAGCAGAAGAAAGAAATGGCTCACTTGCACACCATCAAATAGCTATTTGTCAGAGAGTTTGATGTGTTTCGTGCAAACAAAAGCAACAAGCAAGGCGTTCTCAGCGCTCCCAGATTTGCCTTATGAAGGAGTAGCAGGAGATCCTCCCTGGATTTTTTTACAAATCTGCCATATTTCAAGCTGCTGTTGTTGCTGTTTTGGCTGTGCAGATGTAACACCCCCCTTCCCCGGACTCACACACACACACACACACTTTTCCAAAGATCCTTATGAAGTATGCTAAGATATTTGCACAATGACCCCTGCATTTACTGCATCAGGGGGCAGACCGGACGTCGACAGCGAGGCAGAGTTGCAGATTTTCTTTTAATGAGTGCGCCATGACCAAGAATGCTAAACGCAGCCTTTCACACCAGAAGAGATTCAGATGATTTATGTTTTGGGCATCTAACAAATGCAATATTTGTCATTTTGCAACAAATTGCTGCTGCATCTCTGGAAATGAATTCTATAGATTTTTCTCTCGGCTTGTTCTGGTTCTCTCTGAGTGAGGGTTATTACTTAATTAGATGGGAGGAAGGCTCTGTCAAACATCTCCCATGCCTCCTAGTGAGACTTGTGTTAGCCCAGCTGCTCGTGCAGAATACCGATCGCCCGACAGACACTTTAACCAATTACCTGACATCAAATCTGAAATAATGCATGCACGCTATTCCACAGACCCCCTGCTCCAGCTTTATTTCCTACCTGTGTTGTTGCAGGGTGAGTCACTGTTTTTCTGGGATAGATGGAGTTTAACACTTATTAGAAAAAAGAGAACAAACGTGATTTGAGCTAAAATGCTTTATAATGAAAACTGAATGCTGTAGAAAGGAAGGGGTCCTGCAGCATTTCACGGCATGATCTTCAGATTGTGTGATGATGCAGAGCGTGCTCCAGCAGAACAGTCTTTGCTTTCATCACAGGAAGGATGCTCCATTACCATCCACAAAGGTTTCTTTGCTGAAGCTTATTAGTAATATTTCCAAGTTTTCACAGAAACTAAAGGGTCAAGCTGCGTCTCCTGTGTGCAGGTCACGCGAGCTGCTTTAAGGGCTGCAATTGTGTGCACAGTCCCTTCACTCTGAACGAGCGGAGCTTGGAACTCTCTCAAAGTTATTGCAGCTCTCTTGGCGTCCTTCCTCACAAGTCCCCTTCCCGCTTGCTTACTCAAATTTACAGCTGTGCCAAACGCTCTCCATTTCTTAATGACTGATTAAAGTGGCATCAAAGGGATGTTCAGTGCTTCTCAGTGCCTTCACCAACAATGATTTAGGTGTCTCTTATTGAAGTCATGCATACTTGGAAACAAGTTTTTAAAGTGTTTTTACTCTAGCTGATCAAGGTCAAACCACTCCTGAGTCTTCAGCCATGCTCTTATCCGGAGGAGGCTGCCCTTGAACTGCTTAACAACCCATAACTTGGTGCTTCCTGTAACATAAAGCTAATAGTGCATAAGGAAAGGTGCTTTTGATTCCAATGCATTTCATTACAGTACCCAGAAGCTAACTTAGAGCTTGCAGAACAGGGCTGCAGTCCAGCTTCTACAAAGCCTGCAGAACACAGTGGAAACCTTTGCAGAACCAGGAACAATGACCTGTTTTCAGCAGCAGAAAAGCTGCAACGTCTGAAAAACAAAGGCCGTGCTGAAGCGACTTAAATCTGTGTCGTCGGGGTTTGACTCGCGTTGTTGCAGAAACGCTCCACTTGTATCGAAGCAGGAAAACTCTTTGGCTCGCCTGCTCTGTTATCTCAGGCAACTGTTTCTTGGTGATTTTAGAGTAATTGCTATTTTTGAGTCTTATTTAAAAAAAAAACATGCTCATTCCGTAAATTCTGGACCCTATTAGAGTCAAAAAGTTGAGTATGTTTTCGGGTCTTCGCCTTCTCATTATGTGCGATATCAGCCTGAACAGTAGGTCCTCGCTGATCACTGAGTGACGTCACCGTGGTTACATGGTGCTCAGTGTAATGACTGCCCATGAAAGTGTGGCTGGTGCTGTTGTCGGACTGTTTTCACCCCGTGCGAGTCATCGTGGTGCTTTGAGTGCTCAGAGCAGAAAAGCATGATGTGAGTAGCCGCGCAGTGACACACTTTGTCGTGTGTGTGTAACGCACCAACTGTGCCAGACGTTCTGACGGGAGTTTACAGCTGGGTTCAGATGTGCAGCAGGTGTGGTCTGACCCATGAGTGCTGAATGAGGGGCTCTGAAAGAGGGGTGCATAAAGACAAATGGCCCTGACCCGTCACATTCTGCAGCCTTTTAATGTATTTGTGACTCCCCCATGAACGATGTTAATCTTCTTTATAAAATAATGATGATTCTGAGTAAAAGATCAGGGATCACCCCCTCATCCGTAGGAGAATTAAGATGAAAATTAAAACGTCCAACTGCAGTGCTACAGTCTAGTTTTCCACAGTCAACTAAATTGATCACAATTGCTGTGGTCAGTACAGCTGATGTGACCAGTGGCATTTTCCTTAAATGCTAATAAAGCCATGCTGAACGGAGCACTATCCTCAGCGGGAACTGTGCAGCCTGTGGCTGCTCACTAAATCTCAATGACTTCATTAAGTCATTACCATGAGTCACGGTGTGCAGTGCCAACAGCAATTAAAACACAACAGAACAGAACACAGTCCTTGGGCCACTGTTTTGCTCTTGAGGCTGCTACGCTTTACTAGATTTAGGAGAATGATTGACATATCAATAGGTGCCTAGGTGGATTAAAGGGCCTCCATCAATATTCAGATTTGTCTCACTCGCACCCTTTGCCTGGAGCCAGTTGGGCTTCAGGCTGTTGAAGCAGGACAGATTTTGTGTCCCATCAGGAATAGGATGGATGTTTGTGAGGGTTTCCCTTGAATTTTTAATGGTGTGAAAACAAATAACACAACCAAAAAGCAAAAATGATTGATAAATGGTCAAAAACAACCAAAAGCCAAGCAACAGGAAGTCTCTGCCAGCCCTGTACAGCACGGAGTTAATACTCATCCAGATCTCTTTATTTCATTCCTCATTCAACCAGGAGATGAAAAAAAAATCACAACTTTCAATGAATACGTCAAAGCTTTAATTCAAGTCTCTCCTCCGCCTTCTGCAGGAACACATTTCTATTCATGAAGCAATCCCTCACAGTCATTACACTCTTTCCTTATGTTTCCTTTGGAGAGCTCCAGCAAAATGGGAACTCAGTTGCAACAGTGGGTTTCATCCCTGTGCAGTCTTAAAGCAGCCTTTATCTTAGCAAATGACTGGCAGTTGATTGTGAAAAACACAGCTTTTCTTTTTTCCCCTCCTGCGTAAAGACCGTCCACCCACACCTTCTCCTTTTGTGTGCACCATTGTTATGGCTCCATTGTTAATGAGTTTAGAATTAACTGTCTGTATTGACTGGAGAGCGGAGACCCTGCTGAGCCTGATTGTGCTGTTGAATGGGGAGCTGGGGGATAATGTATGGGCAGAGGTGCACGCTGTGTGCAGGTATCTGCTCGCTGTCTACAAATGCAGGCGCCGCCAGACGTGCGAAGGGTTTTCCGTGGCAGTCACACCTCGGTGCACGTGACTGCTGTACGGCCTGACACCAGGTGTCATCTGGTGGCCATTCATCTACTTTAAGAGATTGGTTTTATTGTAATGTTTGATGTAAGGAAGGCATCAGCTGCTACAGCTGCAGCACCAGTCAGAAGGGGGCATTAGATGCTGCCCAAACTGATCCATTCCTCTCCCAATCACCTCTGCTTCTTTATTCAGACACATTTGGCATCAACTGTCGTCATCGCTGATATATTTGTTAAAAAGTACACCAGCTCCTACTGTGCTGTTTCCATTCAGCAATCAAAGGACAGACTGATGATGTTTCCATTCACAGCTGATTTTCATCATATATGAAAATAACGTGATGACGCCAGCATTTTGGTTGATCTCGTTTTTCTTTTTCCTTGTAACAAATATCTAACAGTGAGTTGGTTGTGGAATTCCACCAAAGACCTTCCGGCACAGGCGCAGCGTAATTGTGCATTAACAGAAACAGCATATTTACAAAAGCTCAGTTTTGTGCGCCCACGTTGAAACAAGATGCTGGACGTTTCCACTTTAGAGAGAAGGTGAATCCTCTACTGGTCACTTATTGACTTATTATTGTAGCGAATCCCCCGCAGCCAAGAAGCATTTAGAGCATTGTCCTGAAAGAGACACGTCCAGCTGCTCGTGCCTGTTTCACCATGACGGTGTTTAAAAGAGGAGGTGATGAGGGAGGACCTGATCAATGCTGCACTTTAGCAGTGGCTGGAGACCGCAGCACGACCAAAATCATTGCGACTGTGTGCAATAATGTCTCGTTGCCTCTGAACTGGTTGCTTTAAAGATCAGGGATCAGGTCTGTGACCGCTCGCAGTCAGCTGCCATCTTTGACTTTGGTGTCATTAAGGAGCGAAAACAGCAATGAGACAAAGTCCCTCTGCTGCAGGCTGCAGTAGTCAATCGGGCTAAATATGCAGTTTCTTTGTGGTAATACTGCAGTTAACTGTGAGAAACCGGTGAAGATCAAAAATCTGTTGGTGTCCACACACACACACACACATTAACACAGAAATTTATATTAGCTACTTTCATTCAAAGTGCAGACTCACAGACAGTGATTTAACTGCAAAATGACACACTGTAGCTGCTCGGCAACCTCGATTAGACAGTAATATTACTGGACCTACAACCGGTGGGCAACCAATTCTGTCAAGTTCACCGTTGCAGAGACGGGCTGAGCTCCTCACGTCTCAGCACATTTGGGGACCAGGAGACCTGTTCAATCACCTTGCCATTGAAAGTGGTGGCCCAGAGGCTGATGGTGCCGCCTCTCGATGACCAGTTGGTTTATTCTTGCAATCAGCTGCTGAGTGCAAATACCCTGCATGCTCACAGGCTAGCAACCTGCTACAGGAAGTGATGAAATGGGGATATTAACGAGCAGTGAAGCTCATCCACGCATGTTTGCGGGTTTCTCGTGAGTTTGATGTCAAGATTTGATATCTTTGTGCATTAAGACAGACACAAACACGTTAGCTTGTTCTGGGGTGCAACTTCAGCGTTATCAGCTGTCTGATTTTGATTGTGTCCAGGCAGCCGAGACTGAGCCGAGTTTTGCTGGAGGGCGTCTGCTGCTTGTGTGTTTAACTCCTCTATTGATGTACATTAAAAACCATAAACCCCTCTCTTTTTAAACTGTCTGTCCATCCTGTAAAACACAAACCATGTGCCACGTGGACCCAGCGGGTCAAGAACTTTTAGTTTGGTCCCTGCAGGGGTCACAGCACCTCAGGGTTGAAGCAGAGCACTCGTGCCAATTTACAATATCCACCACGGGTCAAGAAATGAGTTAGCTGTAGGGAAGCAAAAACAAGCCGAAGAAAAGAGCGTATACTGTAGTGTCCTGGCTGGCTTTTCCTCTGTCTCTGCTCCTTCTCTGTCCTGTAGCATAATTCTCTAAAATGAGCTTGTGGACAGGAGATGAGATATGATTCTTGGAATTAAAACAGCATTTTCTACTTTGATCATGCAGCTCTGTGTGAAGCACTGAAATAAGACTCTCCCCTTCTTTATCCAATCTCTCTTCTCGCTCTCCCTCTCTTAATCTTTCCCTTGCTCGCTCGCCCCGCTCCCTCTGAGCATGGGGGGGAAAGCTGTATGAGATGAAGAGTTAATGAAGATTTTTTTTCCTTCCCCTGCATGAAGACGGGTAAACTCTGACAACTTTGTACTCCGCTTTTGTTAATCGCGTCACGATCGGCTTCCCTGCTTTAAGCTCCCAACCCCTGAACCAGTCAAGCATGAATATTTAACATTATTATTTCCAAGTCCCTAAAATATGGCTTGAATAATTGTATGAGCTGCTGTTATGCAAATGAATGGGAACTATAGTTGTGGCCTTCTCCATGTAACAATCTCAGCAATCTCCTCCTTTATTCCTTTTCATTATTTGATATCACCTACACACCCTCATCCTTACCCAAACACTCATATGTGTCTCCATAAACTGCTAGTGAGATGCAACATTGTCAAAAAGCCATTTAAGATGCTATCATCTGATATGGAGGCTGACGTGGGATGGTGCTGGCGCTGTGGTTATGTAAGCCGCTTTCTCAGGGACTGATCCAGCAGGGGAGCAGCGGTGTGTGTGTGTGTGTGTGTGTGAGAAACAAATCACACATTCAGTGCGCTACATAATATTGCATCCAGTGTTTTGCCACAGGTACACAGATTCTCTCCTTCGGGGAAATTGATTTGTTAACATGCTAATGCGCCGAGATTAGCGAAGCATGAAACGGCGCGTACCTTCGCGCAGTGAGGTGCTGATTGAAAGAAATCAACGACGGGGGAAGAAAAGAAATGCACATTTTGGAAAGCAAAACTTAAACTCTGCACTTATTTACAGTCTGAAGATGGAAACATTTGATTTTTAAGCTAACTAAATGCCACACTGGAGCCTTGCAGCTGCATCCCCATATTCAGGTCACATGACTGGAATTTTGATCTCATATTTATCATGACCTCAGAGCCTAACTACCAAACTCTTGATGTATTCTGCTGCAGTACTGAGAAAGTCATTTCAAACATACTGAACTATGGAAATAAACAGTCTTTAAATCATCATTAAATTACTGCAGGTTTCTTCTCTCTCAGCGAACCGGCGAAGTATCCAAACAGCTGCTCTGCATGCTACGCTGAAAGATTAGCGCTATCTCATTACAATGATCCATTTGTTATGATGAATTAATAATCATTTTGTTTGACTGTGTTCAGCTCCCAGGCTGGGAACACGGTTAATGCGATTTTAGCCCAACATATGCTGCATTGTGTCAATATGAAATGCAAGAGTACATGAAGAATTTGTAGTCATAAAAAAACATTTAGTTTTATTGCAACATGCATCACAGTGTGGCAGCAGCCCCTGAAGTCAGTCTTCCCATCATGTTGCTCGTTAATGCTGATTACTATCAGTGATGTTTACAGCATTGATTGCTGGATGAAAACAGATTTGTAAATTATGAACTCCTCAGTAAATATCAGTGGGGCCAAGCGTCGCCCGTATTATTGGCTCATGTTATTCCTCTCACCTCGGGTCTGTATATGTTAGGAACACATGACACGTTTGTGGCTGACATTTGAGGAGTCTGACTCCACATCATTGATTTCAGGAGGTAGTCCTGCTGATATGTCAAGGCCTGCAGGGCCATAGGTGGCAGGAAATGCAGCAGCAGCCCCGTAAAACAACCTTGGGCTGAAAATGTGAGCAAACATTGTTCAGTTCTGATGGTGGGCGTGCTGGCGAGAAGATTTCCCCAGAAACGGAGGTCTCCTTTGTGCACCCGCTTCCCTCTGCAGCCTCTACAGCCAACATTGCTCCCGCTGAATAAATGAATAAATTGCTCCTCCTTATTCCAATTAAGGAGCAAAACGACTGTTGTTTACTGCTGAGCTGCTCTTATGATATTTGTCAGCCTACTTTAAAGCGCCTCTGATTTATCTCATCTCCCTGTACTGCAAGAAAGTGCACGTCAAAATAACCGCCTGCTTTACATGGCAACACTGTGAAATGAGACGATTGTTTGCTTGTGCAACGTGGAAGGGAAATGCTGAATCTTCCTGTCTTCAACTATGAGTTTCTGTTGACTAAAAACACTGCACGCATCATAAAATACACTGCATAACGCTGACTCAGGAGAACAGTAGCTAATGCTCAGGCATCAAGGCTTCTTGTCACAATTTGCTTCTAAAAAAAAAAAGAAAGCGTGGATAAGCCTTCAGGCTGCTGTGAGAAACCACAAATAAGACTGGGCTTTTGCAGCTCTTACAGCAGGGTCACAAAGAGATGAATTACCTGCATTACCTCCAATAAAGCAAAGAAAATATATTCTGTAGCTACTAAAGCTGAAGGTTTATGGGAGCTACAAATTTTCCTCGGCTTTAAACTGAGCATAGATTTTACTGCAGGTCCTCAATATCCCGCGCTGCAGGAATACATTCACATCCTCCTCATTATCCCCCTCACCAAGCATAAGGCATCAATCAGGTGCATTGAGTGTGCTCTCGGGAGGGAAACACTGCAATCATCAATACGTCAGCCTTGCATCACACGTCTTACGGATTTATCAAGTCATTGATTATTTATTGATAAGGAAAAAACTCAAGGTCATCTCTGAGGAATCTTCACCAAAACTGCTTGAGAGGGTCCAAACTCCATGACCTCCTCCTGTAGGGTCACGGAGTTTGGAGTTCACCGTCTCATGAGGTCAAAATGACCATAACAAGTCTGAGGAAGCGGTTATCATGATGATATTATAATAAGCACAAAGATGGAGGTCAAAATGCTTCCCTCCATCAACACCTCCTCCTCCCCATACAGGGATGACAGATGTTTGCTCAAAGTGCCTGGTTTGTCTTCATTGTTTATGAAGATTATGGGCTCATTATTTTTGTCAGCTGCAGGCCATTGTAAGCTGCCGTATGTTGTTTCACATTAATAAGTCAAAAAAACAAAAGTGGTTTGTTTAGATAGAAAAACAGGTTCAAGTCCATAAAATGATACACGAGGTTGTTACTATTATGATACTATAAATGCATTATTAATATAATACACTAAATCTGTCTGTGTCTGTATTTCTTTTTTTGTCTGCCAACTCCTTCTTCATCAGCAGCTGGGCAACCAAACTTGGTGCATCTTAAGTTGCGTATTTCACAACAATAACGTCTCATTTCTCTTCAATCATGCATGATATGTTATGATGCCATCAGGCTGCCCGGGAACCATCTAACAGGAAGCTAAAATGGCATCATAACATATCATGCATGAT